>CACKRE030005138.1:67396-77527 GCA_902602495.3 Ectocarpus sp. CCAP 1310/34
ATTTTATCGCTCTGCTGACCCTTGGGGTCCATTTTATTTTGGTATACCTTTTCTAGGTACGTTAGCCTGTGACCACGGAAATTGGCCGAGTCAAGTGATGGATTAGTACGGAGAGATTGAGACAGAAGGAGGTACTGGATAGAGAGACCGGGATGGTTTTTAATGTGAAGACAACAACAACAACAACAACATTGCATCCCTCTCAAAGCCGAATTTCGCCTCAGGTCCGCTACGAAACACATCCATACCGTTCCTGTTATGTAGGATAATATTTACGACACACCGGAGATGTGCGGTGGCGGACTGCTACCGATGGCATACCAATACATCTCACAGGAGTTGGTGGTTGGTCAAGCTCTCCGGGAATGACATACACCTTGTTGTAGCAGTAAAAAACTGGAAGTTCTGAAGTTATCGAAGAAAGTTTTCGAAGTTTATCCGATCCCCGTTATACGTTGTACTTATGACGTACTGGTTTGTACCCTGCGATGCCGAATGCATCGCGTACATCGCCTTGATTGTAGTATACTCAACGTACGTGCATCGGGGTTGCATTGTAACGGGTGTGGCTGGCCGTATGTACGTTGTCCAAGCACGCGTCATCACAGAGAGTTCCCACGCCCGTTCTCGGAGCGTGATGTATTGTGGAAATGTGAAGCCAGTGTAGTTATGGTTGAGTCTATTTGGTGGTCCTTCCAAGGAGTTGTTTGGGACGAACGTATCCACAGGCCCAACACATTCGTCAATTGCAGTTTAAAAACTAAAGGCTTGTCCGTGGACAGAGCGACCTTGTTGTATAAAAGCAACCGGAGAAGGTCATGTGTCTGCCTTCGTGCTCTGAACAACTCAAATGCTGTCCCACAGCAACGGCCGTTGCAGCCGATGTGGCCAGCCCACCAGCAGCAAAGAGATATTACCTGGTACCAGGCATGGACGACCAACAAGATGTAGCCAAGAAGCTCTGGGCAGACTCGGTTGCTCTTTGTTTTTTTTCAGGCTGCGTGAGGCGAGAGAGAGGGGAGAAGAGAGATGGACGGAGGAGCTAAAGCTGCAGGCGGTGGGGCCGAAGTCGTGTTGCGGGAGGTTGCCGCTGGCGAATCGAGGCTGTGGGAACCGAAGCGGATCCAGCATGCCGACCTTAACAGGCTTCATCTTCGGTCGATAGAATCCATCCTTGACCCCACGGTCTCAGCCGACAGCATCATCGGTGAGTCACACACAAACACAGGCTATTTCATCTGGAGAGTGGCATTGCCTAGCCTCCCCCATTACGCCTCCTCACGGACCCCCAGATCTAGCCGCTTTTGGAAGCATTCTTGGGTTTTCAACCTCACTGAGACTGGCGTATTTTCATTGGTCAGGCGGTTAGCGCGGTCGACGCTTATAAAAAGTACACAAGCAGTGTGGTCCTAGCTTCTTCTCCTGTCTCGTATTTTCATCCTGCATAGGTTTGTTGGTGGACCTGCGCAACACTCGTGAGTGACGTGGCTTTGACTCATAGTACCGCGACTGACACGTGAAACATATACACAAGAGAGGTGCGTAGACTGGCGCCAGAGTAGATGGGAGGAAAGCACACACACATACATACCACGACACACTCTAGTCCGCGTGGCACGATAAGCGTCTTGCTTGACAACCGTTAGAGAGGAAGTACAGAGCACCTCGCACCTCTCTGTACCAGCTTCCGGTGGAGGTTGTTGGTGCGAGCGTGTTGCTCGTGCGGTGTCTTGCTTCCTCGGCGAAAAGCTGGAGGTTCTCCAGCATCGCCATTGCGTGATAGACACCCTTCGACAGCGGTAGATGCTGCGGATAACTGCGTCTGCGTGGGGACGGACCGGTTATGCTCTCTGTGGTGCGCGTAGTGCATGGAGTTCGACGTGTGGATCTTTCGCGTGCAGAGAGGTGAAGCAGGTGTTGCGATGCTGCGCAGCTTCAGGTTTCGCTTTCTCGCAAATAGTACCACCCCGCTTCCGCGAACCCCTAGAGCAAATGGGTTCCAAATGTTTATTACCCAATGTTTGTTGGCGGTCAATCCTCTTGCTCAGGCGCGGTAGCATATGCCGTAACTAGCCACGGGCTGCGAGTGACCCAGCGAGAGCAAGGGCGCATCGTGGCCCAGCGCGTGGAAGCGCCTTACCTGGCGAGCGTCTCCTCGGGGAGCTGGCGCTCCGGTTCCGGCCAAGAGAGGGAGGAGTGGAGGATGGTGGTGGCAAACCTTGGGGTTTCCAAGGGGGTGGGGGAAGGAAAGATGGTCGAGCGGGTGCTCTCGGTGTCTTTCATGACGGACCCCGTTCCGAAACCCACCGACCTTGCCGGAAAGGGTGCGGCGGCGGTAACCTCGCTCCTGGGCTCGGTTGGATCGGTCGCCTCGACGTTCAGCTCGTCGATGACCTCGAGTTCTAAGGATGGCCCGGCGGGCAGCAGCGCCGGCAGTGCCGGTTCGGCGGCGGGGAAGGCGGGGGCGGCGAGCGGGGCTGCTTCTTCGCTTACCGCTGTCGAGATCGCGAACGTGAGAAGCAACCAACGCGCCGACTCTCTTCTCCAGGCGGTCGTGGCGGAACTCGGCAGGATCGGCTGGCAAGGCGCGGTAGACCGACGAACAGGCACCGCCGCCGCCGCCGCCGCCGCCGCCGCCGGTGTTGAGCCTCGCGGGACGAAGCCGTCGCCGGGGTCGCCGGGGCCTGAGCAACAGAAGGCGGCGGAGAAGGGCGAGGACGCCGGTGACGGCGCCAGGCCCGGCGAGCGGGCCGCTCCCATACCGCAAGAACTTTTGGTGCTTGCGCCGTTCGACGGCAGCAACAGCAACAGCAGCGCGTCACGTTCCGCGGCGTCGGCGTCGACCCTCGGTCCTCTTTCTGCGGAAGGGGAGGGAAGGGAGAGAGAGAAGATGGAGGGCCCTACCCGGCAGGAGGAAGACCAAGAAACCGGAGTGCCGGAGGGCGGGGTAGCGACGGCCGGTGCCGGTGCTGACGCGGGCGTTGCGGCCACTGTTGCTACTGTCGTTGAGGTGAGGTTGCTGCGGCGGACCCGAGGGTCAGGACGGGTGCGCGGGACAAATGCTTGTTGATGACATGCAGCGTCACGGGGGCGGCGCTTGTTTCGAACCCGGGTAGTCGCAGGAGAGGCATGTACCGGTGCATCGTCGAAAATGTACTCCGAAGTAAATATGGAGCTTGGTGATACCTCGATTACGGTTCACGAAAAGCAGGCAAATTCGCACACCCGACACGAGCCCTCGTACACGAGCAAATATGTCAAGAAAGCATCTCTTTCTCCATGACGTATGCTACCGCCGACGAAAACGTGGGGACGTGTTAAAACAGGTGGGACTGTGCCTGCAGTTCGTGGAAGGGCTTTGCGCGCGTGCCGAGGAGTATAGCAGACATGACGCAGCCGAAACGTGGAGGCCGCTCCAAGACACAGTTTCCAGGCTGTGAGTTGACTGTGATGACTCTTCGTGCGTCGATGCGCCGGTGAACTGAGCCTCCTTCCCGCACGCTGCCCGCAAGGGCTTGAATGCCCCAGCGGTTTTTCTTGTCTTGTATTTTGGTTCCTCCTTGCCCGTACACCCACAACAAAACCACGGGTACAGGTCAATGGCGTTCCAACATTTAAGTGGTGCACCGGCCCTTGGTGATGGCTGTTGTTTTGCCACGCCACTCTGCGCGTCTGTTGTATAGGGAGAGTGCAGAGTGTCCCGTCTGTCGCAAGTCAACCAAAGTCCGATTCATGCCGCTGGTAGCTGGCCTCTTTTTTTTTTTATGTGCGGGATTTCGACCGCCCTTTGTACGTGTGCCCAGGGAACGTGCCAACGCGACTCTGCGTTCGCTGCTGGAGCCCAAGTACCGGGCCGTGGGAGCAGCGCCCCCGCCAGTGCCGATCTGGTCCGGGCGGCGAAACTTCGGCGAAACGTACGGGTCGTCGGTGGGGTCAGCAGCTACCAACGTGGGAAACGCCCCCAGCAAGCGGGTCGTCGAGCTGCTTCGGTCAACCCCGCTGTTCGTCATAGAAGGGAAGCAGGTCAAAGCGAAGGTGGTATCGACGGCGGCGGCGGCGGCGGCGAGCGGCGCTGCCAAGCGGGATGGCGAGCGACAAAGCGACGGAAGCAGCCCTGCCCCGGTATCCGCGGCTGCCGATCTGGCCGGGAGTCGTCGACATGCCTTGCTGGTGCGGACGGCCGTCAAAGCCCTCACGGAGGTGGTGGGCCGAGTGTGCGAATCCCGCGAGGAGGCGTTCTTAAAGGCCCGCCTCCCCGGTGCGCAGGCCTACATCGTGGAGCTGGAGAGATATGGGTCCACGATCGCGGGCGGAAGCGCCCTCAGGGCCACCGCCTCGTCTCCGGAGGGAGGCTGGGCCAGTGCCGGCAATGTGGAGGTCGACGACGACCTGTGGCGGCTCTTCGCCGCGCAGGAGACGCGGTTGTACAGCTCGTCGGCCGCCCTGGGGAAGAAGCCCGGGAGGCTTTACGTGACTTACAGCACGCTGTGGTTCCATTCTAAGGTGGGCGGAGAAGCAGTGGGGTTCATTCACCCTCGGTGGCTATGTGGAGAAGAGTGCATATTGGTTTCGAGCTCACCCGTGTTTTTAGTTCGGCCGTTTTTTTTCCATACCATTCTCCAATCTTCATTAGGGGTGTTTTGTTCATCAGGTGTTGTTTCGATCCAGGTTTAGCTTCGTGTCTCGGTTCAGCGAGCGGGGGGAGTTGGATTCGTTTCGGGCTTCGTGAGACACGCGTGCCTGCGTCGTTTGAAACCAGCAACGGCGACGTACCTCACTCACCCTTCATCCTCAAGGCGTTGATGCGGGGTTTACCCTCCGTGGTCCTGCCCATCACTACCATACTCTACTCCTGTTGGTGTGCATACCCACTGGCCTTGGCACACTTTAGCAGGTCCGAGGTCTGTTCTGCATGGACAGGCCATCGCTCTCATCACCCCAACAATGTCCCATCAACGCCGACAAGAGAGAAAGATGTGTCCGCTGTCTATGTGGGTCACCACTCGCCGCACACCTTCTTCTTTCCTTTGTTGCCCATTCGCCTTCGCCTGGACCGCCTCGAACATGCCCTACCGTCTTTAAAATGTCGACACATATGCACAAGGTCTTGGGGTTCGAATCGAGACATGTGCTGCCTCTTGCCGAGGTGGTGTCCATCACTCTGCTGGGCACGGCACTCGACCTTTCGTCGAGCCTGGTCATCGCCACCAACAGCGGCGGGGTGCCTGGAGAGCTCATGTTCATCTTCCCGGGGCAGAAGCGGCGACAGGTGGAGCCGCTGGAGGTCCTTCTCCGGCAGCTGGCGGTGCTCGCCGCCAAAGAGAGGGCGGCGACGGCGGAAGCAACAGAGGCAACAGCAGCAGCGTCGCCCGACGTTTCGTCATGATGGTGGAAGACGCACGGCAACGGCATGGTGCTATTTGGGAGCGCACACAATCGACAAAGGAAGGGGTGTGTGCGCGGTGAAGGGGGGGGCGGGGGGCGGGAAAAGCTTCCCCACCTCGAACAACGCTGGTAGACGAAAATATTTGTCGGCAGACGTGTCCGGCGGGGCTTCTCCCCACACGGGAATGCTTTCCCACTTTCGGCAGAGGAGCGAAAGTATCATAGCTGTTTATTGTTAGAGTTGAAGCAAAACACAAAGTGTCCTATGAGGCGACAGGCGGGCGGGGTTCCACTCATGTAGTTTCGTGGCATGGGCAACAGACAGGCGGGGTGGATGATGGAGAACGTCAGTGTCTCGGCGCTGACAAGCCTTGAGAGCCGTGAAAAATACCGGGCATGACACATACGCATCCTTCATTGGCGGCGCTTCGCGACCTTGCAACGAAAGGACAATATTCGGAGCGTGAGAGTGCAGGTCACTTCGAAAGCGAACGACCGGCCTTCACGCTTCTATCGTCAAGAATTTTTCCGATGGCAGCCAATGGATGAGAATTTGGGCCTAAAAGGTGTTCGCAATCAAAATCGGAGTTGCTTTCGTGCAGATTGTCTCAAATCTATGGACAAGTCGCGAGGCACCATCAGCGTGGACATCAAGCATCACACCAAAGCCTGGCCACGTACGGAGACTAGAAGCCATGCCAAGTCCTCTGTCGTGTGGCGGTCGTTCTTCAGCGCAACCTTGCAGCCTTTTTTTTCGAATGCCATGCGTCGAGAGCTGGGATCTTGGTCGAGAATCAGTTTTGACATCATCTGTTTATTGCTGCGTATACGCAACAAAAATGCATCATTGCGTGCATCCCTTCCTGGCTCCCTGGAGACACCTGCTGTGTAGCTTGGACTTCTCTTCATATTGGCAATGATGTTTCGTGTTGACGCTAGCTGTACAGCAAAGACTGCTGTAGCACAAGTCTCTGCAATGTCCATAGTCCATACTCCTACACCCTTGATGCAATTTTTCGGCGTGCGTCTCTTTCCTCGCCCCATCCCTCCACCCTCTGTAAGGCTTCTCTATGACTGCCTGCTCTTCCATCGTCCCTTCCTCCCTCATGCCGGTCACGGCCGCCTGCTCTACCTCGATTTCCGCATCCAAAAACACCCAAACATCCAATGCGCCGCCACCTCCACCAATAAGCCTGTGTGGCCATAGTATTCCACTACATCAGAGCAGAGTGGTGGCGAAAGAATCCACCAGCCCACGACACGGTGCACCGACCAAATCTCTCGGGCCGTCGTCACGAACGCTTTTCTCTAGCCAAAACGTTCACTCTTGCCACGAACAAAAACGTCCACGACATACTTTTACCTTCATGATCACCCCTCCAAACAGCCAAAAGCCATATGCATACCAAGCCTTTTAGCTCATGGTACCTGGCCCATCGTGTTTTTCCGTCCGCCGCATCATATTCATTGCTCCGCCAGTATCGTCCATCGTGATTCTGGCACAACACGCGACACAACCTTGCTCCGCCCACAGTAAATAGGCAAAACAACTTGAGAGGGTGCAATCGCAGCTGGCTCCATTTTAAGTACAGTCCATTCACCAACAATCTAGTCATCCAGTCAAACAATCATCAATAACGAGAAAACAGCACGTTTGCGTATCTCACCACCCTAAACACCGATCGATGTGAACGCCCCTCTCCCCTTTCCAAACTGATCAATGAGATTTTTGGTTCCGATCAGCCCGTCGACCTTCCGAACGTTTTCGTCACCCCAAGTAGGCCAAGAATGCCAACGACCCTCGGAGCGGGAATGCCGACAATTTTGGTCTACACCACGATGGTTTCGGACAGTCAAGGTTGTCAAGCCGAGCAATCTGATCCCTGCACCGTGGCCTTGTACCGGACCTCCCCGATCTCCCTCCTTCGATGGAGTATATAATATAGTCTAAGTGGTACCTCTCGTGCGCATTTCTTTCTTTGTTGTGTCAGTTGTTAGTATAGATAGAACCAACGCGGAGCACGACGTGAGGTGTTTTTGTCTTGACAAAGATCGTGGGTTCCGCGTGTTGTCTATAGCTGATCCTCTTTCTTGCTTTGGCGCCCGCGGCACTTCGGCGCCCGGCAAGCGCACTCCAGGGCCACCGCCGCCCCTCCGAGGCCAACGGTGTGAGGGGCAGGGTACGAGTACAAGAGCTCCTCTCCAGCGGGAATCTTCCTCAGGGAGAAAAAGCAAACGCGCCTCTCTAGCGACTCTCCCTTGCCCGCGGTCAACTGCGGCGGGGAAAAACAACAGAAAGTGACCAAAAGCGCAGGAGTACACATGGGGCGGGAGCAACATAATCCGTTACATGGTGCCCAGGCTTGTGAGTTTCTCACGGGACAAGGCATGTTTGTGTCGACTTGGCGGGAAAAGTGACGGTGTAATTTCAAGAAAACACGTTTCGTAATCGTGTTACGCACTCGGCGATGCACCAATGCGCTTCTTAGGCACGGCAGCTCAAGGCAGAATCAGTTCTACCTCGTGCAGTGCACCATTCGAGGGTACGCCCACCCACAAAGTTACAAAGTCTTAAGTGCTTCATAGCAGGGAGTCTGCGCAAATCTGCTCGCCGCCCCCACCCCAATCCTGTTTTCCATTCTACCGTTTGCCAGCCATCCTCCTTGGCCCGCTTACCGATCGCTGGCGCCACAACAGCAGGGGATCATGTATTTCATGCAATGTACGTCAAGACTTCAAACGTCTCGCGCGTCCACCGCTCGAACGTCCCAAGACCTACGGAGTGTGTAGTCTCCATCGCACGCAGCTCACCGCCAGCATGTAGACGTTTGGGTCGCACGAGTGGTTCAAGAACCGAGCCAGATTCCCCTTGCGAGTGGCGTCGATGAACATCTCGTCTTCCCCGGCGCGAACAATGTACTCCTGTGGACCATAGATAGAAGTGGCAAAAAAGAGAGAGGGCGCGGGGAATCCCGGAAATAAGGGAAGGGAGGCGTTGGCCGGAAAACGCTGCTGCTTCGGCGTGCAAGTCGCTGCAGTCGGTAGAAAAAATATGTCGGGGATAATTCGTGCTGACACGGGGTGCCCACGTCACCTTTCGTCTTCTTCTTCGCGCGCAGGTTGGTTCAGTTTAGTTTTTCGTGCGCTTCCCTGCAGCACAGTCCACGCGGGAATTGTTGTACTAGAATCAAGCTGTACCAGGCTGGCGCAAGTGCTCACGTGATAAGTTACCTGGGAGGCACAGAGGATCGCGTCAAGCCACAGGCTCTACCGCGGACCCACGAACGCCAAAAGCGCCCCGAGTGCACACATCACATTGTGCCATCTACAGCGCGTGCCGCCCGCGTGTCGCGTGACGGCGGGGACGACTACATTTTCTCGAACGTTGTATACTTCCGTGTAAAGGTGTACCCAATAAGACAAAAGATAAAATTCAAATGACGGATACCTTGGCCTGACCTTCTGTGGGTGGTGGGTGGAGCAGACTGTCAAGAGGGAACCCGTTTTACCACCAAGGCGCATAGCTGTCTCGTTTTGGCGTTTACCCAATCGGTGCATTCACCTTCTGCACGTAGCCCTTTCCTCGCCCTCACCTGGAGCTTCGTCCTGCGGTACAGCGCGACTCGCCTTTCCGCCTCAGCGAGCTTCACGACCTCGCCTACGTACTCGACTACAAGCTCGTGGGCGCCCATGTCTTGGGCGGTGAAGACACCAAGCCCCTTGTGTACGATCGGCAGCGTTGTTGCGACAAGAAGCAGGCATCAGCATCTTTGATTGCCGTGAGCGTCAAGCACCACGAACAAATTTGCGCCGGGCTCCGGACGGTATGGCCTAACAACTCACCATATGTCGCAGCCAATGTGCAGGCCCACCCCGGAGTACCTCTTCATCAGACACACTATCGAACGAGCAAAAATCTACAGTAGCCAAGATGGGACTCAGAGGAGGATGTGGTGAGGTGCTCTGCGGGAGGATGTTGATCCTATACCGTTGAGATTCGATGCCTGGTTTCCAGCCAAAACACCTCAAGGGGGAGAGCCCTTGGGGATTTGGGATTTTCTCCCTGACATCCAAAACTGCTGTAGCCGAAAGTAAACCGCACGAGCAGAAACATGCATATTTGTACGAGAGGTAGAGCCCGCGACAAGACGACGAGTGTGAAGCGGGGTACAGCCCCCCCCTCCCCCCCTCCCCCCTCGGTGTTTGCCATCGGGGTTGGGTTTCGTCGCTTGGCAACGACGTTGTAAAACAAGCCGTCCCCCTCGGTGTTTGCCATCGGGGTTGGGTTTTCGTCGCTTGGCAACGACGTTGTAAAATAAGCCTTCCCCCTCGGTGTTTGCCATCGGGGTTGGGTTTTCGTCGCTTGGCAACGACGTTGTAAAACAAGCCGTCCCCCTCGGTGTTTGCATACTGAAACCTCACGAGTTGAGTGATGTTGGATAGTGCCGGACACAGACGCTATGAGTGAGGAAAGACACATACTGAAACCTCACAGGTTGATTTGTATTGGAGATTGCCGGACACATAGAAATGTTGAGTGAGGATAGCTACATACTGAAACCTCACAGATGGATTGGTTTTTGAGTTTGCCAGACACATAGACGCGCTGCGGGGGGATAGCTACATACTGAAACCTCACGAGTTGAGTGATGTTGGAGTGCCGGACACCTAGACGCTTTGAGTGAGGAAAGACACATACTGAAACCTCACAGGTTGATTTGTATTGGAGATAGCCGGACACATAGA
>CACKRE030005138.1:87138-103726 GCA_902602495.3 Ectocarpus sp. CCAP 1310/34
TTGCGCACACCACCGTTCGCCTTCCGCTTCTTCTCGGACTTCTTCTGACTTGCTTGCTCGACTGCCCTGCTCGGTCCTTTCTTCGCCTCCGTCGCCCTCGCCTCTTGTCTCCTTACCTTCTCTGTTTCTATCATGTTCGCGATACAAACCCTCCATCCAAATTTCCTTACGTAGTTCGACAGCTTCTCGATATCAACCCCCAAGCACTCTTGGCTGTCTCCCTTGGTCAATTTCACCCGGACGTGTTCATGTTCTCTGCCTACTTGTCCCCTTGCTAGGCAGTGCAGTCCCTCCCTGTCACAACAGTTCTTGAACTCTATCCTCGTCATGTCCCTTGGAATCCCAAACAGTGGCAGCTCCAACTTGTCTCCCTTCCACAGTTTCTGCTTCCATCCTCCCGGCTTCTTCACCATCCTCATGATCTCTACGGCAACTGGACCGTGGCCACTTGCACGGGGAGGGAGGGGGTAAAAAAGTTGTGAGTCGATACAAACACGTCCACGCGGTGACACTCGCACCAACAATCGATATCGCTCCCCGTCGGAACACGCCTCCTCCAACTGTTCTTGACCATACCCCCCAATCGAAAGATACAACGAAGTCATGAAGGTTTACCGACGAAGAGCCTGTGGATCAGCTGCAGCCAACATGCGCACGCACGTCCTCTGAGCCTACTGCCTGGCCGCAACTTCGGCTCCAATGCCCCAAACTTCTGCTATGTCGGCTTTGCTACTCCCACCTCAGAGCCTTGTCGGTGCAGTCAGCCCTGTACAATGACAGCGACTCCCTCAACGCGCTCTCCTCCTCGCCTATCACCCGGCGGGTGTACAGCAGCGCCGGGCTCGAAGCCACCGCCACCGCTACCTCGACCGCAGTCGCCTTGACCCTCCCCCGGCGCCCCCCCGCCCCTCCGTCGGCTCTCCTTTTCTTGCCCCCTCCACTCACCCCTGTCTCTTGCTCCCCTGTCTCTTGCTCCGCGCGGGCGCGAGCGGCCGCGGAAGCGCGTCTGATGGCCACGTGCATGTAGTACGCGTCCTCGTTGGCCGGGGTGAGCTCGAATCCGGCGAATGGCCCGTCGAGCGGCCAGGCGTCGGAGGAGGCAGCGGGGCCCATAATGTTGTGCCGGGAGGCCTCGGTCTCGGCGGAGGTGAGGCGGTCCAGGAGGGCCTGTGCCTGGGGCCAGATCCGTTCCGCTCCCTTGAGAACGTCCCTGGGTTTCCAGTGTAACGTGAATTGTTCGTGGGCGGCGGCGGTGGCGGTGGCATCTCAACGGGGGTGGGGAGGGGTTGAAGGAGACTTTGTCATTAATCAACGGGGAATGAAGGTTCCTGGCGGAACAAAAGCATTAACTATCGTCAGAAGAGATACTTGCTGAAAAAGGTGGGAGATGCCGTGCTTGCTGGGGAACTTGGTGGGCAAAGGCATCGCGACGTGTGAGTCGCCCTGCCGACCGATGATGCTTACTACCGCGCGTTTCAGCCCTTTCTGACGTACAGTACCCTATCTGTGGAAGCCGTTTCTGGTTGAGTGCTGAGTGAGGGGAGAGATGACGGTCGAGCAGAACTCGCGACAGGACATTTTCGTGACACGACCTTGTTCGGAACACGCCATTAAGTGGACTGGAAGCGTTTCTGCCCTGCGACGACAAACAGAACCTACCCCGCGCTCGGCATGCGCCAACACAAAAATGATGATGCTACGAGACAACACATACTCCGTACAGCCCAGCACAACGGCCGTGGCAGAGCACACGATGCCCGTCATCGTGACGTACCCGGCCGCCGTGTGGTAGACAGTGCCGGGATCGTTGAAGGTCCTCGCGTTGGCGCACAGCAGCTGCACGTCCAGGGCGAGCTGGTGGATTGACCCATACACCTCCCACTGCAACCGCCGCCGGATGGTCGAGAAATCGATCGGGTACTCGATCTCCTCCGCGTACCCCTCTACGCCGTCGGGCACGGGGTCCTTGAACAGGTTCAGCGGGTCCAGCTGCTGGAGACGGTCGAGCGCGAACGTGGCCACCATGCGCAGCAGGCGCCGCCGTTCGATCGGCAGCTGGCCGGGAAGAGCTTGTACCTCCCACACACCGGCAAGACCGCCGCCTCTAGGACCACCGCCACTACCACCCTCGCCAGCTCCACGCGACGTGCTGCGGCCGCTCGTACCACTGCTACTGCCGCCGCCGCCGCCGCCGCCGCCGCTGCCGCTTGAACCGCCATCAGCTCCACCAGAGGTACCGCCGCCGGTAGTACGCCGCCTACCGCTCTTGCCGCTCCCAACGCTCTTGCAACCTCCACTAGCTTCACCGCCGCTAGTACCGCCACCGCCACCGCTAACAACTCCAAGAGGTGTGCCATCGCGGCGGGGTTTAGTGGCGTCTACCCCTCCGCTCCCGCTGTTCGCTGAGCGGAAGGTATGTAAGACCCTCGCAGCCAGACCCGAAGCCGCCTGGCGATGCACTTCTTTCTCCCGCGGAGCAGCGGCCGCCGGCAGCTAACCGTCGCATTGGCGGCACAATAACGAAACGAATGGTGGAATCGGGCGAGGGGAGCGCGGGGGGAAAGGTCATTTATCGTAACGGTGCTGGCTTTGCTAGCGACGGACAGGTTCGCCATGCCCATGCGTAAAGGGAGGTTCAGCAGCAGGTCCACAAGCTGGGAAACTATGTGCTGGATAGGGTTTTCGAAACTAATAGATGTAGTCCCCGGAACCTTTGAAGCGTTCTCGACGACGACACGGCTTGTGTGGTTTGTTCCCTCGAGGTTAACACGGGTCACCATTACAACGAATCAACGCACGCGTCAACGGTAAAATATATCCCAAGCCATGACTAAACGGTCACCAGGAGAGGTGCTCACTCGAGCCCGAACTGGTCGCGTATCTTCCATCCCTCTAGAGCCCACCTAGTCAAGACATATTGCTCTCGTGCTCGCGTTCTACCGCCGCTCACAGCTCCTCTGCCTACGCCTTTCGTGTGCAACGGAGCAGTTACTACTCAGGATCACACAAACAGAGACGTCCAGAAACCATTATCCTTCGCAGTCCAACTTCGTACGAAATGAGTCACCTTGCCCGACGAGGAGGAGGACGACGACGACCGCTTCACGTCCGCTTTGCCCGCGCCGGCAACGCCGCGGTCAGGCTCTCTGGAACGCCCGCCGCCCGCCGGCTGACCCCTCCCCCGCCTCGGGGCGGGGCCGTCGGCACTCGTGGGAACTCCGTCTCCGGCCCGCGCCGCCCCGCCAAGGGTTGAAGACGGGTGAGGGTTGCGCTTGGGGCGCGCCTTGCGCTCTAGGCACGGCGGGCACAACCACTGGTACATGTTAGATAGCACACGACGACGAGCGAGATGGCGAGCACGGAAATCGATGTTGGGAGGAGGAACGAAAGCGTCCCCTAACTTCGGGCTTCTGTGGAGATAGCTCGACCGAACAAAATCAACAATGCATATGGAATCTCCGGCACGCGCAGGTTGTGGGGTTTCTTGCATGTGTGCGCGTTTTCTCGGGGAGAGGTGTTTCGTACTCCGCTGAATTTCAAGCGCCATATAACTGCCGTAAGGCCAGAAGAGGCAGGCATTAAGATCGGAGCACATGGCACCACCGAAACAACACGAAGTCAGCGGGGGGGGCTGGGGGGCACAGCAGACAGAGACCACCAACAGTATCCTAGCGACACAGCAGTCCGCGTCCTACCTTCACGTCGCCCCCGGTGAGATCGGACAGTTTGATGCCATTCTTCCTCTTCAAGCACGGGAAGCAGAAGGAGTGATTCTTCGCGAGCTCCGGGGTGGAGCAGACCATGAGGCCGCCGTCCGGGTGCAATCGGCAGTACGCGCACACGTCCATCTTGCCCTCTCGGGTCGCTCGCATGTGCTTCAGATTCCACATGCGGTTCTCCTTGCGCAGGGGATCGTTCTTCCCGAGAGTGTTTTTTTCGTTGTCGCCGCCGCCGCCGCCGGCAGTGCTTGCAATCGCAGTGGGTGGCGCGTCGTCTTGTTTTTCCTTCCGCAGCTTGCTGCCTCCGCCGCCGGCCCCTCCGTCGTTGCTGCCGGTCGACGAGGGGGTTCCACACGCATAAATCGGCACACTCCCCGAGCCAGCGCTGCCCTGCCCCGTCCCGGACCCTCCGGCGCCATGCTGCACCCCGCCTCTCTCGTCCCCGCCCACATCCATGTGGTCACTCACCCTACCGCCGGCTCGGGTCTTCCCCCGGCCACCGGCGCCGCCGTCGCCGCCGTCACGCGGTGTCTCGGTGTCTTGCGCCGGGAAGCCTTCGCTAGTGCCACTGTGGTCGCCGCTATTGCTCGCTCCGCACGCCGTATCTACTTCCCCCACCGTTTGTCCCTCCTCAATGCCACTCTTTTCGGGTTGCGGCTTCCAGGTGAACGCACCGATCTTGAGGTCGGGCGACGGCACGCGCGACCGCCAGCCATCTCCCGCAGAACCGAACACTCTCGACGAACCCTCCGCCCCCGCCGCCGCGTCCCTCTTCTCGGCCTGTTGGGTGAGAGAGCGCTCTTCCTCGGCGAACTCCGGGTACCCCGCTTCTGTCGCTACCTCGCTCGGCACGAGCCCCATCTCAACCATGGTAGCCGCTAGGCCAGCGCGAAAGGGTCCCGTCGCGCGAGCGCCGAAGCTCACCGCTGTGCCGTCGAAGACCCTGGCCGGGCCAAGCGCTCCGGCGAAGGGTGCCCCGAGCCTCCGCTTGTCGGTGTAGGCGTGGTGCTTCGGCCTCTTCCCGGCTCGGCGCGAGAGGGGAAGGTGCGCCGCCAGCGCTCCGATCTCCTCGTCGGCCTTTCTTTTGTTGCCGTCCGTTCGCCCCCTCCGGTTGCTGGCGTCTTCGCCGTCCCCCGGGACGCTGCCCGTCGTTGGAGGCACCCCTCCCTCCTTCCGTCCCAGGTCCAGGGGCCCGCCGCCATCGCGGGCGGCGGCCTTCTGCTGATGAGAAGGCGTCCGATTCCGCGGCCTCGGCCTTCTGATGGCGTGCCTCGCGACGATGTGCACGTACTTCTCTTCGTACAGCAGGGAGCGCAGGAGGAGGTTGTCCAGCTCGGGGGAGAAGACTTCGGCCCGACTGATGTAGCACGGCGGGTCAACGACAGCGTTGATGTTGACCACCGTCAACGACACCGCGGATGCTGCTGCCGCCGCCGCCGCCGTACGCTTCGGGTTCTTGCATCTGGCTTTCTTTTCGCCGCTTGTCGTCAACGGTGAGATCGTCAGAGGCGACGGTCCCTCCCACCGCGCGCCACCCTCACCGGCCTTTTCCAGGGAAGACTGCGGTCTGGCCTTGTGGGGTTTCTTCACCCTGGTCTCCTCGCGTTTGGCCATCCGTGCGCGATCCTCCGGGGTCCAATTAGGCTCTCTCTGCTCATTTTTCGGGGGGTCGCACGAAAGGTTTGCGCCATTTGTGTTCCCGGATCGTTGGGATGAGAGGACGTCGTCGAGGCAAGAAAAAGCACGCCGACGAAACGAAGAAGAGGAATGGTTTCAAGGTTTCCGAGGGAAAGGGAGCGTTTTGTTACACATGAGCGGGACCCGCTCCGTGACAAGACTATGTAAGCGAAGGAGGCTATCTACATGGCAAGGCTACATCCGCACAGCAGTTTCTGCAGTGGGCGTTTCGGATCAAGGGTTTGTGACTGTTTCGTGCGACACTCTTACCGTGGGGGTGTGCGTCTGTTGTGTGTACGTCTGCTTGGTTGCTTGTTCGCTCCCTCTCTTATAATAGGTCAATCTGCTGCGTATCGTTTGCATTCGTCCCACCCCCCAATACACCACTGCACCGTGAAGAATGGCAAATGAATCCCCGCACAAGACGTTCACCCTCGAACAGCTATCATCACAAACGATGAAAGAGGTTACGACTGTGCCAAGTGCGAAAAACTGCACAGCTTAATTTTCTGGCGAAGGGGCTGATTGTCTTTGAGGATCTCGCCGTATGTACACCGGGTTCCGTTCTCCGGCGAAAGAATCACAAACATGGGACGGCGTTGCTCCACAAACCCAGAAAAAGCGCAGGCTTACCCCGGCTACCAGATTGACCCGTCCGGCGTCGGTACAGGACGGGCAGTACCACGGGTCTTTCTCCGTTTGGTGGTGGGCGGCAAGGTGGCTATTCGTACCGATCGGGAGGCATTCCTCGTGGAACACCCGGGGGCACTCGTCGCAGCAGGTGATGTCGCCGGACTCGCCGCAGACACTGGCAATCGAGGGCATGAGAGTGGTGGGGGACGGTAGTGTAGAAAGCGAAGAACACAAGAGGGTAAAGAGGTGAAAAGAGAAGAGCGTTCATCACACGCGACCGAGCGCCCGCGCCGCCGGAAAGCCGGGGGAATAAACAGCGCGAGGACACGACACCTGTGCGTAGCTGCTTGAGCAGCGTTTTCGACGCGCTCATACAACAGGACTCACCAACATTTTCGAGTCAGCAACAATCCCATTTCCAACACCCCCTTTTCCCTTTGCTACCTCCGGTCACGTGCCCACCTGCAGAAGAAGTGGTTGCCATCTTCCCCGACCAAGGTGCCGTCTTGCGATACGCTCCACAAGGATACCCCCGCCAAGATTTCGTCCTTGGCCCTCTGAGACACTGCCTGCCCGCCCCAGTCCTTCCCTCCCCAAGCAGACCGCTTCTTCGCCCTCCCCTTGCCCTTTCCGGCTTTCGTGGGACCCGCCCTCCCGCACCGTGGAACGGACGCGGTGGCTCCTCCGCCCGCCGCAATACCGCCACCTCCACGGCCACCGCTAGCAACACCAACGCCGCCCTCTTTGCCCGCGGAGGGCCTCCGTGAAGCAGCGACGCGGGGTTGGTGCTCCACCGGGAAAGCCTCGGCAGGCGTTGCGCCGATGATGCCGTTGCCACGGCGGCCAATGCTGCCGTTCCTGGAACGGCGAACCAACACAACGCAAACTTCGGGGCTATCGGCGTCTTTGGAGCGTTTCGACTCGACTCGCTTCCCCGGGGGCACACCGGTGGCGGCGGGCAGCGACCCTTGCCCCCCCCCGTCGGCGCCGGGCTGTGCTGCCTTACTTTTTGTCGATGCCGCCGGTGGAAGGCTCGAGGCCTTCACGTTGTGACCCTGCTCGTTAGCGACGGTGCTGATCGAGAGCAGCGACAGACCGGGCGGGGAGATTGTCTTCGTGCCGTGGGCGGCAGTACTACCACCAGGACTACCACCTTCACCAGCACCCGCGCCAGCACCCGCACCCGCGGCAACGTCAGATCGGTGGTTCGTGGCCGTTCGCGGAGCGGGAGCAACGCCGGTGAAAGAGAAGACGGGGGCAACGCCGAGCGCTCCGCGGATGTCGCCTTTACCGCCGTCGCCGCCGGCGGCGGAAGTGCTGCTTGTGGTGGTTTCAGTCGTGGATCGGAAAAAGAAGGCACCCATGGAGCGGGTTGAGGAACGAGATTCGTTCAAGTCCCGGCAACTTTTCTGTGGAAGAGGGTGGACCACAACCGGTGCGGTGGACCACGCGCACCTTTCGAGGAAGAGCTACTACAGCGACAAGGACGATGCCAAGGGCAACAGCGAACCCATACAGAAGAAGCAGCAGCAGCAGCGGCAGCGGCAACGACAACAACAATAACAACAACAACCAACGACGGCAGCAGCAACAAAAAACAACTAGACACTGCAACAGCAGTCTGAAGACGCATAGGCACAGATCCAACGTGTGATATGTGCGATCAAACACGGTCTGCGTGACTTTCATGTCACCTAGTCAGTGATGACGAAGTGTCCCGAGTGCTGGACATAGTGGCTCGCTCCAGCTGATAGCGTCGCTCCGAGAAGAACTGCAACGAACGGGACGACCAGTCAAACAGAGCCGGCGGTGACACGAAAGGGAATGAGTTCTCCGCCGAGTGGGAATGTTGTGTACGCATGTTGTGTGTACGGTGATGTCTGATACTTTCGATCGCGCTAAAAAAACTCGGTGCACTAGCCGGTGGTGCCCCCGTGCACTCGGCGAAAGAATTTGCGACTGCTGTTGTCTACCGACTATTTTCGCTGCACTTGGCGACAGAAATGACGGCAAACAAAACCATTTATATATTAAGAAAGGATGGCTCCTTCGAGCTCTTCATACCGATCGGAATATCCAATATGGTGCTATGTGTGCTCATCAAACTATACTATGATGCCCTTGGAGGATAGTACTCCGTGCTCTAGTGGGCGACTACCGTCCCATATTTAAGTATTTGGCTCTGACGGGCATGCAGGAACGTTAACTTGCAGTCACTTACTACTACGCAAGCCAAAAAAGGCTCGAACGCGTACAGTAGCGGGCGGGGGCGGGGAGTGAGAGAGCATGTGTGTTTCTTTAGTTAGCACCGAGAGCGTTGACCGGTTGACCAATGATAAGACGGTCAATCTTATTCAGTAGCAGGAAAATATCGTTATCACGCCTCCTTGTCATCGGGCTCCCCCGACAGGGGGGGCACGGAGGAATTCATTCCTACAACTCTACACTTGTCAAAATCAAGTTTCAATCCTCTCGGATTATTATGACGAACATACCAGCCAGGGATATACACAGGGCGAAGCCGCACTTTAAATCGATTTATTTTTCCTCCGCCCCCGTACCAGAAAATGAGCTAAGTGGCAGCTCTCATCACGACGCAAGGAAGTAAGCACAAGACGCCGAACACCCGTAGCAGGATGCAGCACACCCTTCATGCGGCTCGCCGAATACCTCACGGTGCTTCGTGTTTGGTTGTGTGAGAGCCTGGTCCGGTGAGAACCCGGCGTGCTCCGTCCCGGCATTGTAGGGATGCGAGGTCAATGATCTAACGACTACGGCATGCACGACTATGAGTACAACCCCCCCCTCCTTCCACGGCAACCGTGATTGCCTCAAAATACTGTCGCGACAAAGGATTAAAGTACCTGTTGCCGTTCTTGCCTCAAAGTCGATTTTCGTGTAGTCTATGCACCCTAGACCCTCTCATTCACTTCTAGGGTAGCTGGAAAAAGCACCCAACAATAACGAAGCACACCCACCCATCCTATTTATCGTAGGGGCGCCACTACCATATTGTACTGGTGCTGTATTGGGCGCTCATTTTCTATCTTTCGTGACCTACGGGGTTGGTTGTGTTTGTGCTATCCTTTGTCTTCGCACTAAAAAATACCTCGTTCAGGTATCCAGTACCTATTCTTTGCCTACTTGGTTGGGCAGGGCAAAAGAACGACTTTCCGCTGTAGGACTTTCCGCTGTCTTCAGCTAAACCCATACAAAGCAAACAAGAATCGTGGAATGGGTACAGAAGTGTTATATTTCCTTCAAGGTTACAACAGGAGTAACCGTAGGAAGTATCTCTGGAAATATATATAGACTATATGCCGCTAGAGTGAGGAAACGGTTTATTAAAACAAACCTCTTGTGTCTACAGGGAGGGCTAGAGAAAGCCAGCACACTTACATACATAGATACGATCTTGCACGATCCTTTCCAACATGACGCCCGTGCGTAACAAGGTGCCGGTCTTACCCAAGGTGCTTCTACCGATAAATCGACCGCTGTCTTCACAAGCACGCGCTAGCGAAAAGATATCCGGCAAACCACGCTCTCTCTGTCCACATCTATGCAACTCACATGATATCTGGTGGGTAGTAGCCAGATCCAGCCAGCCTCTCTCGAAGCTAATATCTACCGGCGGACGGACCCCGTGATGAGCGGGCAGCCCTGTGGCCTGCTTCTACTACTGCTGTCGGATGTCACAAGACGGGAGTCTTCTCCCGCGCTTTCTCTCTCGTTCTCTCTATTGTTTGTGCGCGAGTGGAAGGCGCGTGCGGGGGGGGGGAGACGGAGAGAGAGTGTGTGAGAGAGAGGGGTTGGGGGGGGGGTCTACGGTTCAAATTTGCCCCCCTTCTCCCACTCTCACCGTACGGCTGGGCGCGGACACAATCTTACGCATACCAACGGAGAGCGGGGCAAAGAAGAAAACTGCAATCTATTTCAGAAACATGGCCAGAGCCATCATGTAGCAGCGCACGGTGCACATAGTAAAGTCGTGCGTACGAAGCGGACTCACCTCCTTCTTTCATATTTCGATGAATGGACAACCTCTCCTCATCCAACGGGTCTGTCTCCCGTCAAGCATCTGAAAACGTCCATGATGATGCCCAGAGAAGGCTCTGAGAGCTGATGGATGGATGGGTGCTACAAGAGAGGGCACCTGGAGCCAGCCATGGTTGGTAGCAAGCTGTGGCGTGGCACTGTCACAGCAGCATCAGCGAGTCGGGGGTAGGCGGTTGGTGAGTGATTATGGTACACTGCTGAAAGGTATGTAGTGGTCCGTCGGCTTTATCTATCTGTCCCTATTCCATCCTCTCTCGTGTGTTCGTACGCAACCCTGATGGGTCCTGTGTGTGTGTACTGGTGTACCCGCATTCACTCAAAATGGATTCCTTCTTCCTCCTGCGTATCTCATTGTTCGTGCGAGCAGCAAATCATTTTCACACCTCTCCAACACGGCCCCGGCAGAAAGGAACAGGGGATCAGAATGATTCGGACATGCATGCCCTCCTTCAGACCACATCTCGCAGCTATCACGTATGAATGAGAAAGTCCAGTGTTTCCTACCGTGGCACAGGTGCTTGACATGGCGCGCCAAATCACCCCAGCCGCTGTTGTGCTGCCCCTGCCGAATGCACCCAACCTGCCGAAGCAAGAGGAGGATCCACGAAGGGCCTGGGGCAGCGGACAGGTAAACACGTCCGGAAAAGGCAAATAATTTTGAAATTCTTGACCCATGTATTTTTTTTTTTCTCCCATCATCGGATTCTGTCGGCTGCCCCTCTGGCCCCTATCCTCCACTTGTACGCTAGACGACCCAACCGGGGTCACATAGGAGGGGGGGGCTGGACCCCCTCCTGCGGTTCCTGCCTGAGGTATTTTTATCGCGAGAAAGGTACAGCAATCCCTTCCCTCGCGACTTACGAAGTCGATTATGGTTTACTAACAACAAGCTTTGCAACGCATTTATGTACTAGCTGTACTGCTGCTGCTGTATAGTTCGTTGTCGCTGCTGTGCAAACAGCACCCTGGGTCCTGTAGCGTGGCCTACATGAACGTGACTGCTGTAGGCAGTAGTCTGTGTGCTACTACTGTGTGTGAAGAGGCGCGAAACTGCTGTGGGTGTGTGCTTGGCATCAGAGACACTTACCGTCCTACAACAGCATCGTATGCATAGTCTACTACCGCTGTCTCAGCACCTCTGCATCCCACACATTGTTTCCGAACATCGGAGCAAACACACTGACAGAAGTATGCTGTTCACGCGAACCAAACTCTCTCTGTTGGTCATTACCAACGTAACGAGGATGGGATGGTGACGATTGAAGCTTCCCACACCACAGCAGGTCGAGACGACCACAGCAGGACCGCAGCCTAGCATGTGCTCTTGGAGGAACAAATATAGACGGGGGAACTATACACGGCTCTGCTTTGCTTCCCTGCTTCGCACCATAGTTATCAAGCAGCATCGGAGTAACATTTATCGCCGACACCAAAGCTGTCCACTAGCCATAGCTAGCTGACCAGCTGGTCAGCTCACCTTGGGCCGTTCAATGTGGTCCTTAGTGGAGCGTGGTGTTGAAGATTTCGAATGAGTGTGGAAAAACGTGTTGTAAAACGTGTTGTATTCATCGGGGGCGTGCTTGAGCTCGTAATTCCATCACGGCATCAAGTCACGCATACGCTCAAACATCCAAAACGAATCTCCATGAATGTCCACCAATCTACCACACTCCCAAGGAAAACATTAAGAAACTTCTTGTTCCTCCGTAGTTCGTCACTGCAAATCCCGCGTATGTATACGCAATATACCACCCCCATGCTATGCTACGAGTATATCGAATATGTGAAACAGGTACGAATCCATGTCAACTGGTGGTGTGGTCTACAGCAGTGCACATGCGAGATCTCCCCCCCCCTCGGGTCCTTGCTCGCAACCATGGTGGGTGCATGGATCATGGATTTTCCCGAGGTGTAGGTGTGGTCTAACCCAAGCATCCCAGAGGAAAGGGCGTTCGTTGTGTGCAGCAGGGGGACGCATGGCGGGTCCGACATACCCGTTTATCATTTTTACACCGAGAGCTCGAGCGGGTTCGTGTGTGTCTCCCTCGCGTTCCGGGGACCCCGTGGGTGAGGATACATGCGAGCAAGGCCCGTCATGTTTCCTAATAGGTGGTGAGCTTTAGCCCTGAGAACGTCGCCGTGATACCACGCTGATGTACGTGGGCTAAAGCTGTACCTTCGTCTAGCTAGCAAAGCGTAGCCAAGCTGCCGTCGATCATATTTACAGCAGGATTGGTTGTGTAGGTCTGAGACAAAGCGGAGTATACTGTTCTTTCGAAGGCAAAGTGCGACTACAGGAGTCAACCGTTTTTGGTGTGCCAGGAAAGATAGCTAGCAGCTACAGCCGTGCAATCAAGCTGTCCGGGTGATTTCGAAGATTCGTGGAGTTAATAGCAGGCGTTATCCTCTCGTGAGGTGGGTCGATCTCGTCACCGTGACATGGCGAGCGGATGAGACACTACATGGCATCGACTATCTTTTTCTCCCACACGACCTTGTGCACATGGAGTGTTGTCTTCTTGGCTCTCTGGATCACCTTCTTTGGGCCACTCAACACCTGATTCGCCATCTTCACCCTCTCCTCACCTTTTTCGCCTCGGTTGCCTGATACAAGTGCGAACTGCATCGTGAAACAGCGCCAGCAAAGCGGTGTAGGTATCCGCCACGTTGACTCGCGTCCTCCACTTCTTCTTCCAGGTAACACTCGCAAAGGGCTGGCGATTTCATTCTTCTTGTTCCGGCCACGACAAACCCGAGGCTTCGAATGCCGTGACTGTTATGGCAGCGTTCTACAACGCCGACCGGATGTTGTTGGCGGTCAAGGTGGCTCTTAAGCCAGCCGAATACGCTCGGAAAAAGGATCACGCGCGGAAATCGCCACCCAACTGTGTGTGTAGCCAGAAAGAAACAGAGGGCGGGATGTGGGATGAGTGAGACAGTGCCAGCAAATAATTTCATTCAGCAGTACAATCAAACAGTCCTCTAAACTCGCCAGTGGACCATACCTGTTCGGGTTCAGAGGCGAACTCTTCGATATTTCTTGAAGATTACTCATCATCTCATCTTGTTTTTCGCTTTTCGGGGACCTTGCTCAAACAAACACTGTCAACGCCGAAGTGTGTAGGGTAGGAGACAGCGTCACCTCTTCCTGGCTACATCATTATTGACTGGTGATTTCCGGGTGCCGTGGTTCCTGTTCGAGGCGTCTTGGCTGCGTTGCCAGTTCCCTTGTCCTCACACAACGTCCTGTGGACCGTGTAGCGAGTAGCCATTGCGGCGACGTCATTGGAAACCTCGGCTTTTGTCGCGGCGACAGGCAACAATGTCGAGGCTTTCAATGCCGTCACTGGTGCGGCAGCCAGCCTCAAGGTAGATAGGGTATTGCATGAGGTCAAGGTGACTCGTTTAGCCAGCCGGATCGCTCGGAATAAGACGAATGGCGCTCGGAAATCGCCACCCCATTGTGAGAGTAACCAGAAAGGAGTAGAGGAAGGGATGTGGGATGGGTGGGACAATAGGTGCCTTGGACGATCAAATATTTTTGCTCCAACAGTGTGTTTATTGTTTTTCTTTCGAATTGCCTTTTTGCATTAATGTTTTCTCTTCACACGCGGGGAAGAGAGAGAAACCACGCCGACAGAACACGATTCCTGTAGACGCCCTCTGCGCCTGTCCTACCGTGTCTCTGTCCATTCATTCTACTGTCTCTCTCTCTTCCCAAAGAAAACAGCCCGGGGTTTCTCATTCCACCGGTGTGGGGAACTCTTCCTACTGTACGGAACATCTCAGACGACCAAGTTCCCAAATGGTACTCTACCATTTACTCTACCCGTTGCATTCCTTCCGTTCCCTCACCTTCGAAAGAAAAAGGGTGGGTGGGCGGGAAAGAACGCAACTTCTTGGCCTCCCAATCTGGCCAATCCTTGCTATCCCTCTCTGAGTTCACGTACTGCTGTTGTATAAATCTGCTATTCCACGCTGTCCAGCGAGCCTTCTCCTGCACGTGAACTCTCCGATAAAGTGACCATCCCAAAAGGACTCTTCTCAACCTGATACCCCGAAATACAGGAACAATAACGCCTCTGGCAAATTCGACCGTTTCAATAAACAGTAGTCTACATCGGCTATATCTGCCTCACCAAACTTGCTATTTAAATATGTGAAACATTTCTAACAGTCCATCCAAACTCGCCTGCGAACCATATCCATTCGGGTTCGGATGCGAAACCTACTCATCTCATATCGTTTTTCGTTTTGGTGGAACTGCCCCGAAACATTTTCAACGACGACGTGTGTGGGATGGAAGGCAGCGCCACCTCTTCCTGGATACACTCACAAATGACTGGTGACGCCATTGTTCTTGTTCCGGGCGTAATGGCGGCCTTACCAGCCACCTTGGCCTCACTCAACGCCCTGTCCGCTCGAGAGAACTGCCGTAACGGCGACGTCATTGGAAACCTCGGCTTTTGTCGCGGCGACACAAAAACAAATGTCGAAGCTTTCAATGCCACTGCTGCGACAGTCAGCCACAAGGCGGACAGGGTGCTGCATGAGGTCAAGGTGGCTCGTTTAGCCAGCCGAAAACGACCGGAACAAGACGAATGTAATCGGAATTGAGCAGAGGAAGGGATGTGGGATGGGTGGGACAACAGGTGTCTTGGCTGATCAAATCGTTTCACGTCAACAGTGCCTTCAGGTATGTGAAACAAAATCTATGTTAAAGTCCATCCAAACTCGCCAGTGGACCATACTCGTTCGGGTTCGGAGGCGAAATCTTCGATATTTACTGAAGAATACTTTCATCTCATCTTGTTGTTCGTTTTTGGTGCACCTGCCCGAAATATTTTCAACGACAACGTGCGTGGGGTGGAAGGCAGCGCTACCTCTTCCATTTTACACTCACGATCGGCTGGTGGTTTTCCAGATGCCATTGTTCTTGTTCCGGGCGTATTCGGCGGCCTTACCAGTCACCTTGGCCTCACACAACGCCGTGTCCGCTTGAAAGAACTGTCGTAGCGACGACGTCACTGGAAGCCTCGGCTTTTGTCGTAGCGACAAATGTCGAGGCAACAATGGTGGAGGTTTCCAATGCTATCGCTGCTCCGCAGATATTTGGAGCGGACAGAGCATTGTGTGAGGTCAAGGTGGCTCTTGAGGCATCCGAAAAAGTTCGGAACAAGACGAATGGCGCCCGGAAATCACCAGCCAATTGTGAGTGAAACCAGAAAGAAGTAGAGGACGGAATGTAGGATAGGTAGGACAATAAGCATTTTGGCTGTTCAAATATTTCACTTGAACAGTGCGTTCAGCCGAAAGAAAACACCTGAGAAAGTATTGGACCTTGAGCCACACGTCCAATCGAAAAACTAATATCGAATCAATGACGAAGGAAAATCTGAAGAGGACTATGGCTGAACAATGGAATTCATGCCGAAAGAACACACGTGAAAAGTATTTAACCTTGAACACGAAACACAGCACAGGTAGCAGGTCAAATCGAAGAACTATTCTCGAATTGATGCCGAAGACAATGTCAATCAATCCCAACCAATGATACATGAAAATGGTAGGGACGTGTGGCTGGGATGTTGAGACTTCCGCGACAGGGTGATTGGCGTTGATCGTGTTGTGTGCCCGGCGGTCCATGAAGGCTGGCGACGGTCCATGACAGCTGGTTGGTGGCCAATGGACCGTTGTTTGAGTTTGTGTTATCTATGATGCGACTCCCGGCACAGATGAGGACTGCCTCGTAACGAACTTGTTGCTCACTGTTGGTGTTTTTTTTTGTTGGAAACATGCTTCGGATAATCCCTGTATTCAACGCATCGAGACTTACGTGTGAAATTTGGTCGAATATTGCCTTTCTTTGTGGTTTTCAACCTCTTGATAATCGTTTGAGATTTGGATACATATATCATACGTGGCCGATCGCGACCTCCAGTCGTGCCCGAGGCTTATCATTTGTACAGACTTGGAACTTGGAACTGCCACAACGCGATGCTGAGTAAGTTATAACCCAACGCAGTCTTTCGGGCTTCAAGCTGTATGTACAACAATCAGTTTAAAGAAACGGTGTGTGCTATCATCATGATTCTCGGGTTCAATATCCTGACGAAGAGTCACCACTTGGCCAAGTTGCTTAGAGAATAGCTCACGTTTCTTGTGGAACTCTCAACAGCAACCTGCTCGAGGGTCTCGTATGTGGAAGAACCCCCCACCGAAATACCGTGAGAACGCGGTCGCTTACAAGGTCGAGCACGCGGCACCTTGAATGTCCTCGCACTTCCCTCCCCTGCCTGAAAAAAGACAGCAGAACAACATTTCAAGTAGCACCGACCGTTTACAACGACGACGACGGCAGTGATCTACAAGCGACCCGTTGTTGATTGCACTTCTTTTCATGCACTCCCGTCTTTGAGACATCTCGAAGGCACGGCTTGATACCATGAACCCAGTAACTAAAGTAGCCATAACGTGTTGTGAGCCCCCCCCCCCCCCCC
>CACKRE030005138.1:108556-131556 GCA_902602495.3 Ectocarpus sp. CCAP 1310/34
TCTCTCTCTCTCTCTCTCTCTCTCTCTCTCTCGCTTTCTCTCTCCTTCTCTCTCTCTCTCCCTCCCTCCCTCCCTCCCTCTCTCCAACTCCCTCCCTATTTCACTGCTGTATTGGGGGTCGCAGAGAAGTATCCTCTGCGGTGAACATGCGAGTACGGTTGAACAATTAGCTCCCCCGTTCAAGTGTACGCACAAAACAAGCAATCTAGCACTGTAGCACTCTACGTACGCGAAAGGCTGGAAGCGCGCATGTCGGGATTCATTTGAGAAATTATTGAGGCACTCGTGAGTGATTCTGTGTTTGATTGTTGTACCCTGTTGACCACGGAGGGAAGCAGAGGGAAGAGAGGTACTGGATTGAGATTAGAGCGACTTTGATGCCAAGGCAACGACAACTGCTGTATCGCCTACAAGTGCTGCTGCAGGATAAACAATCGACACTAGCAGCACACAGCGAGGATTCATGTTTCATGTGTCATATTACTGCTTGTAGGAGGGTTCACCTGGTTTCAAGGTTGGGGCGAGAATCTGGCCGGCTGACCGAAACCCCTGGTACCCGAAGTAGGGGTTGCTCATGGCGTCTATCTGTTTTGCGCGCTTGTGTGTTGTGGGTGGAACATGCAAGGTGGCCGTGGGGTGCGCGGTGAGACACGAGAGAGGAGCGGCGGCGTAATCACCGCAGAACCTGACGAAACTGTGGGCTACCGCAGTCGTACTTGGTGCTACAGGAGTTCCTGTAGTGTTAGTTTCTCTTCGGGCTTTGGGAAATCACGCCGCTTCACGAGCATTGCGACGATTGTGACACATGATACATATATACATGGATCATGAAAAATGAACAACCGATGGCAGACAACAGACGACACGATACAAGATGTCCGTTGAACAACAAAATGTAGCCAGGTCAACGGCGCGCGCGCAAGTATACATGTACAGGGTGTGGCATCTGGTTTCCTCCGAAACACACCGCCTCTGTGTACTGCTGTAGGCTACTGCTGTACAGCTGTACAGTAGGTTATCGGCGAAACTAAAGAGTACTTCACAAGACTGCAACACATCCCTTTTGATTGGGACACTACTGTTGTGCATCTATCGCAAACGGGTAAGACTTTTTGCTACAACAATGTGTAATTTTTGAGAAGCGTCACAACCGCAGTATTTCGAGTCCTTCAATTGATCTTGCAAAAAGCGCACTGTGCTTCATTATGACGCCAACGGATGTCACTTCAAGTCGGCCAACAAAAGGGCACAGATTCGTACTCAGCGAATTTTGTTGCATGTGTCTGGACCGCGTCTATTCTGGTCACCAAAGCGTGCAACGTACGTGTAGCAATTGAATTTCATTATTTTTTTTCATCAGTTTTTTTGCTGACGATGAAAACCACCGCGTTTATCATTGGCAACATGCATCTCTTGACGCAACACCACCAGCTCAACAGCTGTGCAACCAAGTGCGGGGTGTGTGAATTACTCGAAGCTTACGGGCCAGATCTTCCTGGTTCAGAATGCCTCGTCATCGATCGATGTTACGTTTCTCTTTTCATGCATACCGCAAGGCGTGGCCCATGCAACAAACATCGGACCCCTTATCCGACGGCGGTGAACACTTTCAACAAAAGCAAACGCCTTTCCGAAAGCATCCGAAGGGCACAAAAAAGCACATGAACCTGTAGGCTGCTGTGGTCTCATCTCTAGAGCCGAGTAAGTTTGTTCCTCTCATATTATTGTACAAATGATATCGACTAATTCTTACGGCCATGACTCGTGGGGTTGGGGGGGGGGGGGCAACAGCCCCGCCAGCAATGAAAACGTATAAACACTCGAGACCAACCCAACGAGTAAAATACGAAAAGGAGGGGCACGAGGAAATCACCGCCGTCCCACACTTACAACGAGCACAAGAGAGTGGATGTGGAAACAGCGGCAAGCGCCCCAAACCTCGCATCACCCGCGTTGACTGCTGAAATTCCACCTGCAAAACGATGGCAAAAACGTGCTGCTGCATTCTTCCCGCTCTAAACATGTGTATCCGCCACTTCCTCTCTCGCTGGCACAAGACAAGAAATGAACCCGAAACACCGCGCTGCTACGCCACGTGCTCTTTTTATCTACAAGAAAAGAGATCGGCGAACTATCTTCGACATGACGGAAAGCGAAGAAATCAGGAGGACTTGATCGCGCGAGGCAGCGCGTGAGACGTGAAGACCGAGGACCAGAGGCTGGGTCGGATCCAGTTATACCCGCTGCTCTGCACGTCGTCCTGGATGCGGCGGCCCACTAGGGAGAGGATCTGGCGGTGCTCGGGAGACACGGGGAGGTCGGTCTCCTTGAAGTTGAATAGCTCCGACACCTGGTGATCATGTTTGACCCGGCAACAACGAGATAACGAGAAAGAGAAAACTAAATGGCGGGTGGGGGGCGTGTGTACTCATAGTCGTGCATGCCGTAGTCGTTTGACCATTGACCTCAAATCCCTACAAAGCCGGGACGGAGCACGCCGGGTTCTCACCGGGAAACAAGCAAGCGTGAGATCGAGGCTAAACAGACACAGCAGCTACTGTATGTGATGCATACGACGCCTGATGTGGCTTGCTGGATATTTGGCGTACTGCTGTACCGTACCTTCGTCTGCGCGCGGTCGACGTCGAAAAGGGTCTCGAAGTACTTGAGTTGGTCATACAGAGCCTTGTCCGGGTACTCCTGCACCAGGCGTCCCTGGCACCCCTTGGCAGGACAGGCCACGCCCATCACTCCCATGCTCCGGGTGCGCAGCCCACAGGAGCTGTACCACGCGAGAGCCGCAGAAATTAGAGAAGCAGCAGCGGGTGGCACGCAAGTATATCGCCGAGGTTAAGCATCAAGATACAAAGTAATCGCCGGCGGAAGAAAGCCAAAGAGTACACCGAAAACCGACCACACCATACATACAACCGATCAGCTTTGCCGGTTCGCACGCGATAGTTGGAGCAGTAGCAGACGAAGGTGGTGTGTGCCGTCCTGTTGGCGCTCTTGTCTTTTCGTCAAAAGGCCGGTTGTATCGACCTCTCTGTCGAGCACGCCTGAACGTAAAGCCACAACAGCCCGATCCAACCACGAAAACAACAGGCGCCTCTCTTGTACAGCTAGCTTGACATCGTCACATTTAGAGAAACTAACCTTGCGCAGCAGGCGAGATACGTGCGAAAAAAAAGCGAGATTCTCTACATACACAACCAGAAAACAAAACCCCCGATCGTGACACAGCACGGGCCCCCCCCGCCCCCCTCCGCCTCCCCTGCAAAAACAAGGCCTACGATACTGTTGCAGCAAAATAAATGAGACTCGAGATCCACGGCAGGTAGGTAAATGCGTCCGAATTGCCGCACACAAGTCCACACACCGCGAACCCCCCCCAACACAAGTCAAGAGAAGCGGGATCTCACCCACCTGTCATCGCAACGAAGGCGTGTCTGGTAGTAGACCTTCAAGTGCCTTCTTACGGCGAGGGTCAGCCTTTGGTACAGGGTGCTCACGCAGGCCGCCTCGCTACCGGCCCCCCAGTAGTGCGCGCCACACGCTGGGTTGGGGCACATGAGCCCCGGCTGCGAGATTGAGGCAGGGGAAAGGAGATGAGAGAGACAGAGACGGAGATCGAGATCGAGAAAGACAGAGGTGACAGAGATGAGAGAGACATCAAGCACATGCAGTAAAACGCATGTAGACACATGTTAAATCTGGCTACTGGAGCAACGAACAATCAAAGGCTGAAGACAGCGAGAGGAGGCGGGTGCGTCGAACACGACAAGCCCTGCCCCTCGAAAAAAAAAGCTCCGTCCTTCTGTCTATTCAACGGACGTATCCATGTCATCATCAACAACCAAAGCACGAGCAGAGGCTCTCCAAAACACGAGAACGAGCCTCTTCTTGTAACCCTTACCCTGACCCTTCTCACCCTCAGGTCGGCCGGTCCGCTGACGGCCTTCTTCCGGTCCCACGAGAACACCCCCTGGAATTCCGCCTGCTCGTGGCACGCGCGGCAGGTCATCTTCAGGGGCTCCACCCCTCGGAAGCGCTCCGCGTCGGGCAGCTTGGAAGTGGGCGTGAAGGCCCAGTCGTCGCTGTCGTCTCCTCTGGCGGCGTTCGCCTGCGTGTAGGCGTTATTTTATGGCAGGAGGGGGGGGGAGGGGGGCGGGGGTAAGCTTCTGGTATATGTTTGGGTCGCGGGGTTTCTCTCGCCCTGACGTTATTAAGCTTGTACGGCATCGTCTATGACGTGACTACCACTGAGCTTTGAGGGGAACAAAACTAAAATGGAAAAATAAAAAATGGCACCTGGCTTTCCCCTTGTTGTTTCGATGGCAGGCCGCGCGAACATCGGAGCTTTTTTTTTTTTTTTTTTGCTGACAAAAACGGAGCGAAATACACTCGAAAGTCAAGCAAACTGCCCTTTGCGTCGCCTTCGTCACCACCCGAAGCAAGTAAGCAGCACAGGCCCACTCGTACGACTTAACACCTCAAAAAGGAAATGAGCTGGCATTCCCGCGGCCAGTGTCCCACGGTGGCCCGACACATGAATGCCGTACAAGTGCCGGAGTGATCGCTCCCCCCCTCCCCTAGACCGCCCTTCACAATCCGATTGCTCCGACAAACCGAAGAGGCTTGTCAAATGCCGAAAATGCTTGCGCTGGAAACATCTCGTCGACCGCTTCCCTCCCGCTTATAGGTCGGCTTTCGATAGCACCCTCTTGGTCGTGGAGCCGAAAATCGAGCTTTAAGAGGCCGTTTACAAGGGGTGCAAGCGATATCGAACCCTCCCTCGCGCTGTTGCTGGAGTCACCATGTGCAGCAAGGCGCTTTTGAGACAATCGCTTATTGAGCATAAACGCTGACTGGAAGCTGATTCTGTTCTAGTAGTACAGTAAAGTGGAATACCTCGTGAGTGCTCATGCGCTAGAACCACCGGAACTTTCGAAGGAAGCAGCCGAAAGAAAATACAAAACAAAAGCACGCTCTGAACACCCGAGGGAAGACGCGCTGGACTAGCGGATCGTTAAAAAAGTCATCGCTGCCCGAGTGAAAAAAAGTTGGCGAAAAAAACAGGGCTGAATTTACACAGCAATGTTGTCGCCGGGGGTGTGCCTCGGCAGGCACTCACGTGTGAAGTAAACTTGGTGGCGTCGAGGCCCATCTTCTCCGCCAGCACGGCCATGGAAGTGCCCTCGATGGGTTCGCACAGACGGCTCACGGGCGGCACGATCTGCTGGTTCAGGTACCTAAAAACGTTCAGGGTTTGGGTCAAAGAGTCCGGTTTTAAGGGTAGGGAGGCGTCGTCAAGTCGAGGGCTTCAGGAGGTGGCCGAAACCGAAACCCAACTGTAGAGGCAGCAAAAGCACGAGCAGCAACGACACACCAAACCAATGCAACCTAGATACGTATCTACCGGGAAACTCTACCAACGTCACCACCACCGAACATCAGCACCAGACACACGCGCACGGCGGTGTGACCGGCCGAACCTACCCCCATTATACGTCCGACTGTCAAACGACATCAAAACCCATCCACTACCCACAGCGAGGTTCGTTTCGTTCTCACCTCTCCGCCAACATCGATCCCAAGAAAAAAAGGAACGGACGGCAGCTCATCATCGAAACCCACCCACTTATCGCCCACCACGAGAGGTTCGCTCTCATCTCTCCGCTAAGATCACAGCAAATGACGGCACGGTAGCAGCAGCAGCAGCAGCAGCAGCAGCGGCGGCGTGGCCGGGTAACTCACCACTCCACGTCGACCTCGAGCTTTCCGCCGCTGCGGAGGACATCGTCCGGGTGCCTCGCCCTCTCGGCGGGGGACGTCGCTCCCTCGATCTTGCACATCACGTAGGGGATGTGGTGCCCGACGTTGACGGACTTGCCGGCCTTCATCATCGCCAAAGCCACCTATTTTACGTCAGGAAGCAATAGGAGAAACAATCAAAAACAAAGCAAGACAATCAGGTGAACAACAAGATAAAAAATTGTGCAAAAAAATAAGCATGAAAGAATATGCACGTACATGTTGAACATCGGAAGAATAGTGAAATGCCATCGTAATGATACTGCAAGAACGATGTGAAAAAAAAACCGTGAAGAATTGGTTCTTCCGTCTCCGGGTGCTTTTTCCGTCATTGCTGGGGATAAACCATCGCACAGAAAAACTCACACAGATGGTCCGTTTACTCCTCGAGGAGAAAATATAATGAGACAAACGGCCATTCCTAGCTAGTGAGCGTGTTTTTCGACATCGACGAGAGGTCCACGTCGACGAGAGGTCCACGAGAGACGACAGCTAGTGACGACTCCGGCACGAATTGCTACAACAGCAAATACAACCACAATAGCAGCACCATCACCAGCCCCACCGCCACCATCAACAACAGACACAGCACCAGCAGGGAGCATCAACAGCAACAGCAGCACGACCTAGAGCATCAACAGCAATAGCAGCAGCGACATCCCCAATCTACCTATAAACCAAACCTACCTGCACGTGCGGCTGGCTCTTGGCGTCCGGGTACTCGTGGGGGGCCTTATTGAGCCCCTTGGTGATGACGTACCGCGGCACCTCCACCTCCCCGGCCCTCATCGACGCCGCCAGCGCCTCCAGGTGGTCGTGGATGCCAGCTACGACGGTCTCGCGAGCCTCCCCCGACAACACCCTGTCCAGCACAAATTTCCCCGTGTCCTTGCTGAGGGTGCACCACTCGCGTCGCACCAGGTCCAGGCCCTGGGTCCCGGGGGTCCATTTGTGTTGGGATTATTGTTGGGGGGGGGTCGTGGGTTTCGATATGTGTTGGTGTTGGGGATACAGTGCAGGTTGCGCCGTGGTTTTCAACATGAGTTGTGGACATCTTTTCTCTCTTGTTCTGACCGGGGTACGGAAGGAGGTTCAGGAGTTTTTTTGGTTTTTCGTAAGCTGTCTCGCGGGAAAGGTTCCGGTCTTGTTGTTGAGGCGTTCTCGACGAGATCCAAGGCCTGGTCGCTGGTGTTCCGGTCTTCCAGCTATTTTTTTTGTTTCGGTCATCACAGTCTTGGATCATCTTGCTGACTACCTTGTTCCGCAGACGACAGCTGACAAATGTGCAGAGGAAAACCTACAAGAACGGAAAGCTTTGCACATTGTCAAACTGTGGATAACAGATGCGTTTGGTTTGTACAAGGGAAAAGGTCAACAATGTCTGCCTGGAATACCATGCACATACACGTATCTTGAATCGTTGAAACTTGCACTGTACCAAGAGAATTAACCTAGAGAAAGACTATGCATTTAACTGTCTGTGGATGTATGCATACCTTCATCTCCTTCTCGTAGGTGATGCTCCCGTCGGGGTGCTCGACGACGACGAGGGCGGCGTACTTCTTCTTCTTGAGCAGCAGCATGCTCTTAAAGACCCCGTCCAGGTCGAGCTCGAGGCTCTTGTACAGCTTGTTCACCTCGCGCTTCACCTGGTTGCCGATGTCTTTCACCTGCGCTTGCCGCGTCGTTGGCGTCGGTAAGGTTCGAGGACGACGAGACGCCAAGAAAGAAACGAGAGGGAAAAACAACGAAAAAGATGCAGGTGAGTAAGAGAGCGGGTCAGAAAAAAACAAAACACGCCAAGAACAGCACGGCACACAGCACCGTTAGCACGAGAGCGAGGTCAGAAAAACACGCTCGGACAAAGCGTGGCACCCAACAGTGGCGCAGTGCGTGTTTTCAGCGACCGAACCATGCAAACAAGCACACCACACAGCTCATGCAATGATGCCAACGTACGAGGGAGAGCGCATCAGAATCCTACAAAACAAACGACCAACAAACGGGCACGAAAATCATCACAGTCTCTGCGCTCCCCACCCACGCCACGAGAAGAAGCAGCAACAGCAACTGTACATCCAACCAACAGGCTTTTGCTCGTGTTCCTCCCTCCAAGGTTTCTGCTGCCTTACCTGCTTGAGGTCGGTGCTGTGGGTGTTAATCATGACGCTGTCCGTGTCTCCGTAGATGACCTCTAGCCCCAGCTGGTTCTCCGACAGGTCGACCGTCCGCTGGAGGCTCTCTCTCCCCTGGGCCGTCACCAACGCCGCGATGGGCTTGGCGTAGAACCGGCTGTTGTTTCATTAGTTTCATACGGTTAGGGTCAGGGTACGGGTTAGAGATGGGCTTGGTGTAGAAACGGCTGTTGCTTCATGAGGTTCATGTTTGTTTTCGGGCTTTGAGGGAGGGAAGGAAGCACGAACAAAACGGGCTGAATGAGAAAAACTGTGAGGAGAAACGCGGCTAACAAACCAGAAAACAAGTTACCGGGTCTGTGCACACGCGGCGGCGGCGGCGGCGGTTGCCGTCTTCGACGTGACGACAAGATTTCCACCGTCACGTTGATCCGTGAGTGAGCACAACATCGTCCGTACATACCCTTCGATGGTTCACGCTGCGCCATATCGAGGAGACCAACACGGTCGGTGAATTAACCGATCCGAAGCAACCTTTCCCTGGCCTTGATCGACCCGTGGGTACAAGTACAACCAAGGACCCTACTATAGGACAGAGGCCTACATGGGGACAAGAGGTACCTTGGCAGGTGCACAAAAGCGCGGTACGCTGCGAGACATTCAAACCCGTCTCGGTCCAAAAATCAAGCACGAAATCTTGTACACATGCGCCGCGCTCGTCGAACGCGACTGCACGAAAACCGGACTGCTGCTGTTGCTTCCGTGTTGCCAACACGTACGGGCAACCTAGCTAGCGAATTCCGCCAAACAAGAACGAAAAAGAACATCTCGCAAGTATATTTTGGCGTGGACATCGAGGATGGGCCTGTTGCTGCGGCTGCGGCTGCACCCTAAAACTCTTCCCGAATCCGACAACCACAGCTATTACACGATGCAACCCACTCTCAGCACCCAAACGCACGCGGAAAGATGGACAAAAACTGAACATATCCAAGTCGAACGACAAGGACAAAAGAACGGGGGGCAGGGACGGTGGGAGTGCTTCGGCAGAGCTGGAAAAGGGTTATTGGCCGCTTGCTGCACAGCGGGTTTTCACTTCTTGCTTTGCACTTCTACTTCCGGCAACACACTGCTGTCCCGTACCTGAAGGAGAATCCGAGGCAGCCGTACATGGAGTTGGCTGTGAGTTTCAAAGCCTTCTGCCTGATGTCCAGCTCCTGCTTGCGGGAAGGGTCCTGAGATACAGTACAAAAAAGAAGACAAACCAAAACCAAAACACAACGGGGCAAGGGGACACACACACACACACACAACCAAAAGGTGAACGAACAGGCAGAATTTTCCGTCGAACGGGGATAAACATCCTTCGCGCAAAAGATCGCCGAACCGCACTCCAGAATGGACCGGTCCGTGCATGCTTGTGGACTCCTCAACCAGACGGGCCGCGTACTTCCCCACGACCATAACTGCTGCCGTACGGTATAGAACACGTGAACCGCATTATAGTCTACGTGTGCACGCCTCCGCCCGACGAGCCGCCGGCCTCCCACTGACCATGAGTACCGACCAAGAGTACTGCCGTATGTCGTACGCACGCAATAGACCACGCACCTTCTCCTTCTTGAGCATCTTCTTCACCACCGACCGCCGTTCGACGAGGGTGCGGATGACCCTCGGGAGCACCCCGATGTCCATGCCCTCGGCGGGCAGGTCGGGGAGCTTGGGGCCGGCGGAGGCGGCGGCGCCACCATCCTCGTCCATGTCGTCTTCTCCTCCCTTCTCACTCAGCGGCAAGTGTATTGCGGTGTCGTGTTTCAAGCGCCGATTCGCGCGGCGTCGGCGTCGAACAGGGGGACGGGGGTAAAGAAGGTTTAGAAGACGTGCCGACCATCTGTCGGCACCAACACCCTGCACCCGCCGCCGCACACCGAATCACGGTAACGGCACAGGCATCCGCGAAACACCTTCCACTCCTTCACAACCACCACCACCTCCTCATCACGCCACATGCATCACCACCCTTCGGCGACTTGCTCGCATCGTTTGACCGATCTTATCCGCCTAAGGTCGGCCCGCCCACCAACCCACCCACACACGGGGCCCCAGAATATCACCGCCTGTCGGAACCTTTTTTTTTCGTTTTTAACCGCAAGAAGACAGATGCCTTTTCATTGATTAGCCGGTTAGCGCGTTCGATAGTATCGATACACACAATACACACCGTTTTCTGACGGCTCTTTTCTCGAACGGTCGGTGCGGTACCTGTTATTTTCTGTTGATCATTTTGTTTCCATTTTCCGAGTGGTTTGTACCCTATTTTTGTTTTTTTGTTTCCCCGCGGCATCGTATGTGCCGGGTTTTGAGACCACGGGCTCCCCATTTTTTGTGGACTATAGAGCAAACGTGAGAAGCAACAAACAACAACAACACCTGGGCAGGGGTAGACATGTCGCCCGCCGCCCAGTTCATCGTGGTGAAGCAGAGGTTGTACTCCTGAATAAGGGAAGGGTACAGGCTGTTGAAGTCGAGCAGGAGGATGTACTCGTCGTACAGCCCCTTCTTCGGCTCGAGCACCAGACCTCCGGCGTAGGCCGCCTTCTTGCTACGAGCGCCGCCGCCGTTGTTTGCCCGCTTCTCATCGTCGCCTTTTCGAGCAGGCAACACACGAACATGTGAAGTCAGCACAGGGTATCATGTACGGGGCAGAGGCAGAGATGAAATGCGGGAAAGTGAACGCGCACGCGAAACGTATCGTCGTCTCTCTTGGCTTTGCTCCGTCCACTCGCTGCACGCGTCTCTCCCCGTCTCCAATTCCTGTCTCCATATACACCTCTTGAGATGCTCACGCATTCTCCAATTTGTCCTACTCTCCGAATCCCTCTACCCTCGCAGCCCCATCTCCCCCCCCCCGCCCCTATTTCACCGTCCTCGCCGCCGCCGCCGTCCCCCTTGGGAGCGTTTTTCTTCTTCTTGCCCCCACCGCCGCCCTCCTTGTTGGACCCGTAGCTAACCTGCTCGAGACCCAAAGGCAGAAGCAAAACGAGACGTGAGGACGACGAGCGGCACGATCAAACAAAGGGGGGAGGGGGTGCAACTCACACCTCTCTCTCGGGTACCTGTTCGCACGACGCACGGGGGGGGGTCCAAGACACACAAAAAATAAAGGAACCTGCATCATTCCAATGAAAACGTTGTCCACACTATTTTCATGATCAGCTCGTGACAACATTCCAAGCAGCCAAGGCCTTGCAAGCAAGCAAGGGTGCAACAAACCGGGATCAGACGGACAGGAGCACCCTTGCCATCATCCCCCCACGCCTCTCTCCCCGTCTAGTTGCCAACGATAACATGTTCCTTCACGGCAATCCTGCCCACTCTATCCCTGTCTAGCTAGTGTTGCCAGTGACAACATGGTGTTCGCATCAAGCCAACTCGCCCCGCCCCCCTTCCTTTATAGCAAGTGTTGCCAATGACAACGTGTTTTCATTCACGGCAACCCTCCCCCTCCCGCCTCGTCCATCCCATCCACGGTGGCATAAAACGCCCACCTACCTTTTCGGGAGTGAGGTACTTCCTATTGTGGAACTCATGCAGGAGGAGGTACTCGATCCGTTCCGCGCGACCCCCTCGCATGGTGCGAGCCCACAGGTTGCCGCTGAGGGCGGTGAGCTGGCAGCTGAGCGGGATCACCTGGAGCTTGAACATGAGCCTGGCAGAAAATGACAAAATGGCAAGAGCCGCAAGCAGCAGAGAGGCAGGAAAACAGGAGCGCGTCACATTCCGTACCGTCACGGGTATCTACAGTATACGGCATGTAGCGATGAAAAACATGCACAATGTTACAGGAGTCCCATCACGCTTGTTGTTCTTGTTTTGTCTTCCGCCTACGGTACCTCCGCAAGGTGGGCATGTAGCGGATAAACATTCACTCACATCAGCTATTCATCATAGCCCATCATGGTGTCTTGCCTTGCCTTGCCTCGTCTGGCGACCTACCGCTGCATGGCGTTTTGTAGCGACGTGAAAGACATCAACTGTGGCATACACACTCCACCATGTTTGTTGTCTTGTAGAGAGTATTGTCTCGTCTGGCGACCTACCTCTGCATGGCGATATGTAGCGACGAAAAAAATACAACGTTGGTCGATTATGCTTGTTGTCGTATTGCGTGGTGATGTACCTCTGCGCCGCAGTGGTACATGTTGACATGAAAGTTACAATTTTGATAGCACCATAGTCCGTCATGCTTTCCGTCTTGTCTTTTCTTGTCACCTACCTCTGCACAAGGCTTGCGTCGTTGGCCGTGTGAAGGGCGAGCTGCACGATGTCTTGGGCGCTGCCGAAGAAGCGGGGCACGTCCGCCGGGTCTACCGCGTTGCGAGAGGCCTTCAGCTGCGCCCCGGCGAGGTGCGTCAGGCTGCGTGACATCCATTGGTGTGTAGAGCGCCACACCCGAGGCCCGCGACAAGCAAATGCAGCGGCGAGGGAGGGAAGGAAGGAGGGAGGGAGGGAGAGAGAAAGATTAGCATCATTCACCGATGTGGGTGCCGCGAAACTCATCCGGTAAATAAATCCGTCGGACCGTTTGGATTGGTGGGGGGGGAGGGGGGTGGGGGGGCATTGGCAAAGATCAAAAACCGCGACATTTGCCGGACTCTACGGCAAGCTAGCAAGCAAGATGGCACAANGGGGGCATTGGCAAAGATCAAAAACCGCGACATTTGCCGGACTCTACGGCAAGCTAGCAAGCAAGATGGCACAAGAACCACAACGCTATGTACTATAGGACAAGCACCGTCGGTGCAAGCCGAATAAACCACCCAACAAATCGACAAGGGCCAACCCACAAAACCAACGAACCAACAACCAAGCAACGCGAAAAACCAAACAGGTGAAAGACAGAACGGGGTGGGATTATTCTGATTTCATGTATGCATATGCATACCTGTAGGTGGTCTCCCTGAGGAACTCCTTGGCGCTCAAGTACGTGTCGCAGAGCAACCGCCCCGCCGCCACGTTGGCGTTGTAGCTGCCCACGGCGCCCTTCATGCCGTGGGAAGAGGAGTAGACCCTGGGCGGCGTATTGCGCCTTAGGCGACCGATCTTAGAGTCCAGGACCAGCGAGAGGTGAACGACGAAAAAAACAACAGAGGCGTCTCGTAAGGAATCGTTTCAATCTTTGGGATGGACGTCGTTGGTGTACACCAGACGCCACGTGCGTGCGTACGTAGTAGGTTGATTGCATCATTTCATCATTGAAAATCGTGGAAGAATGAAACACCCGACGGCCTCACCTTGGACCAGGTGGCCAGCTTGAGGTGCACCGCGCGGTTAAGAAGGATGTCAAAGTCGAAGCCCATGAGGTTGTGGGCCACCAACACGTCGGGGTCCTCCTGCTGCAGCTTCTGGAAGAAGAGAGACAGCAGCGCCCGCTCGTTGGGCATGGTCTGGATGGGCACGCCGGAGCCACGCCCGGCCCGCCTCGCGTTGGCCTCGGCCGCCTTGACCTGCGCGGTCGTGCGCAAGTGCACACGTGGGTTGTGCTCAGTGTCCCATCTGCCGGCGGCTACAGCAGTATACGGTGTGGTTATCTCCCTTCAAAAGGCAGGCAACAGCGTGTGACCTGGAACCTGCCTCGACAACTACAGCAGTATACCTGGCCCAGGATCAAATCAAGCCTAGAGGCAGAAGAAGGGCCGCTACCCTTAGCCAGCCTCGCAGCAAACCTCAACACGAACAACCCGTGTTCTGAAAGCGCTCACTCACGGTACTGATGTAGTTTGGATAACCTCGAGGAGGAGGAGGAGGGAGGCTCTCTCTCCGCCGACTGTGGCACTCCGAACTCGATGAGGCGATGCATGTTACAGCAGCAGCAGCAGCAGTAGCAACAGTTACCTGATGTTTGATGTCGTGCGGGAAGACCTTGGGGTACTCCTCGCCGGCCGACTGTCCGAGAGGGCGGATGCCAAGCCAAGCGCCCATCTGGCACACAGGAAAAGCAAAAAAAAAAAAAGTAAAGGGAGAAGCGGCCGCGCAACGACGGTAAAGGGGAAGGTGGGTGGGGTGACAAAAAGCTCCTACCAAGTATATCTGAGCGTTTCTTACGTCTGTCATTCGAGCATCGCCTCCAAAAATAATTTGATCTTGATCGTTCAGCGTTAATAGCTCCCCTCCGCCTCCCCCGAACCAAACGCGAACCGTCTGCTCAACACCCACAACGCTTTTCTAAATTCCCCGCCCCCTCCCTCCTCCGCCCCCACGACAAAAAAGCGCCAACCTCACGCCTATAACAAGAAACACGCAGCCAGCCAGCCAGTCACCAACCAAAGAGGCGGCCCACACAAACATTACGCTATGAATCCATTGCTAGTCTATCCCGTACCCTTTCCTATGGATAGAGATGAATTCGTCGTGTAATTGTAGAAAAACGAGTGAAACGACCCACGAACCGGTCCCAATCACGCCGCACCTTCTTCCCGCTCTCGTCCGAGGCGCCGTCAAGCCGCACCTCCCGGTGCACCAGCGCCGACAGCGCCACCACTTCGTGTGTGTGCGTGCGGGGGCTGACGACCGTCTTCATGGACAGGGACATGGTCACCACGGGGGGCGGAGGGGGAAGCTTACCCGCGCTGGTGTCGGCCGTAGGCTTGGAGGCGGAAGAAGGGGATGCCGCATCCCCTGCCGTTGCCGCTGCCGCTGCCGCTGCTGGGGCGCCCACCTCTTCTGCCAGGAGGCGGGTGATGGACTTGGGGGACTGTGCGGCGACCTCCACCTTGCACCAGCTCACCGGCGCGTTGTTCACCTGCGGTGGTTGCACAGTTGTTGGTGGTGTTTTGGTGGTAGGAGGGGAGGGGATGGCACAGGAGCATGTGACTGCTATCTGCTGTTGCACCCTTGCTCTCGCATTCAACACGAAGGCGATGCGATACGATAGGCCACAAGAAGGAACATCTTTGTGCTTCTTTTTCATTCGGTGCCCGATCGCAGCTCCACCGCTCAACGGCGGCAACAATAAGACCGACGGGTTGATTTGTAGACTAGGAAGATGAGCGCACAAGAACAAAAAAAAAACGCGGTGGAACATGAACAGGATAAACAAACACGATTCAAGAGGGTGCGTTCTTCGCGGACCTAAACTACTACCTTGGGGTTGCGCACTGTGATCCAGCAAGGGCCCATGAGCTTCCTCTTGATGAGGAAGGACTCGATGAGGGGCGTGCGAGCGCCAAAGATGGCCTGGAAGGTCTTACCCCCGGACTCGCAAACGTCCTGCAACAACAGAGAGCGACCACCCCCCCCACGCCAGAGAGAGAGAGCACACGGGCAACCGGACGGGCAAATACCGATCCGGCAGGAAGAGAACGTAACGGCGACGGAGAGGGGGGGGGGACGACAAAGTGGGAGAGAGATAGACAGAGAGGAAGAGAGAAAGAGGGAGCGGGGAGGGTACTCGTTCAGTCACTCGCTCTACATTTGACTCCGAATGTCTTCGAAACTGAGCGGCGTTCTACTACTCCGAAAACGAGACACATGGTATGGTGTGCAGGGGGGGCGGGTCGGTGTCTGTGCAAGGCAGCCAGTCACTAAATCTGACACCGTGGCGCATGTTGATCTTCTAGGAATCATCTTGCTCGGCTGAGAACAAGGGTTGCGCGCAAAATGAAGGCGGTGGGGGGACAAGAACTAACACCGTCGTATCATGTACTTCACGGTACACACGGCTCTGAAGCAAAACATCAAGAAGCTCTCATGTCCCTGCCCACCTCCGGCAGCGCCGGGTAGCCAGCCGGGTACTTGATCTTGAGGTACTGCGTCTCCTCTCGAGGAACGGACAGGTCGCCGAACGCGTACTTGCGCATCACCGGCTTACACCTTCGATTGAGCGGCACACGACACGCAGACGATGACAAAAGACAGGTACAACATGTCAAGTCTGGACCACGAAAAGCGGGTACTTCAGACGGATTACCACCAAACGAAGAGTCAGAAATTGGTATTTATTGGAGTTGGCAGGAGGCATTCCTTCATACAGCACACGAAAGACAGACGATGCCAAAAACAAGGTACGATGTCACGTCTGAAGAATTACCACGAAAACCATCCATGAGATAGGGCGGTGAGCGCTTGGCAAGAAATCGAGGAGTCTTTTGGCAAACTCTTTGTAGAATAAATCACGACCCGCTCATGACCACATACCTAGCAAAATGGAGAGTTTTAACAAACCATATTGGTACAAAGGACGAGATTGTGATTGCTACTACTGCACGACACCAAAAGACCACAAGGAGGGACAGGAAGGAACAACGCGCCTGAACTGCTCCCCCTTTGCGTTGCGCTTGATCACCCTGGGCACCAGCACGGAGGCCATCTCCTGGTAGACGGCGCCGATGTCGGCTCTCTTGGCGCTACCGCCCCCGCCACCAGCGCCTTCGTCGCCGTCACTGTCTTCACCGTCCTTCTCGACCAGCCTGCGGCAGCGGTAACGGTGAACGTCGGCGCACCGCATTCTTGTGTGCACTCAACTCGTAGGATGGCTGTGCGAAGACGAGCGCGCTTGTTGGAACAATACACTTAATTGCATTACAGCATTGTGCGAACACTTACCCAAGGCATTCTTTAATTCCACGAAAAAATGAAGCTCTCCCTCCGACACCAGGACCAACTTGCTTCCCACAAAAAAAAAAAAGAGAAATATCGCAAACACACCACACCTCGGCAGGACGAGCACCTCCCGCTCGATGCTGTGGACGGCGACGCAAGCGGAGAGGAACGTGGTGCCCGCGGCACCGGAGTCGCCTTGGGGCGAAGCCGAACCCGACGACGACGATGACGGCACCGCCACTTTGCCGATGAGGTAGATCGTGCCGTTCTGCTCCGTGGCGTCGAGCCAGAACATGCGCATGAACTCCCCGGTCTCGTCCTGCGGGCGAAGAGGATTGCACAAGTTGTGTGTGACGATTTTGCCGCAATAAATACACGTGTGACGATTATGCCGCAATACATACACGCGCGCGGATCAACGGGGCCGTTATGCGTGAGAGGGAAGTTCGCGCGCACACGGCTTGTACTTTAGAAGTTGGTTGGTATCATGAAACAGACGGGAAGCTGAGCCGGGTACAACGGGTATCTGTGAGATTTTTGGAGCCCTCTGACGAACGAAAAATCGCACCCAAAAGTTAGAAGACGTTTTCATCTAAGGCAAAAGGGAGTAGGAAACTGCGCGTGCTCGTACACAGTCTCACACAGCTAACCCTGAACAAATAATACCAGTCACGACCCGACCCATGAGCGTCTGTACACATGACGAAGGGCACCGAGCGAGTATGTGAACACGTACGTACGGCGCATTGATTTTTATTCCCACGTCTCGATAGCAGCACTCAAACGCAGGGAACGCACGCAGAGTGCACCCGCGATCGACGGCGCCTCCTCGAGAGGGTGGAGAGGTTCAAGATTCGAGTCTCCAAAGCCGAAGACGTAATACGTTTTTTGTGGGGCGTTTTGCTATTTCTACACGCTTCTGGCCCCGCACCCGTCTGTTTCGGTAGCCAGCCAGCATCATACGAACCAAGCAGACGAGAAGAAGACGACACACACATCACAAGACGGCAAGCACACACACACGCGGGGTCCCAGATCATGGCCGTAAGAAATCACTTTCGTTTTCAGCCGCACTGAGTCTTTCATCGGTCAGTCGCTTTGCACGGTTGATGCTATATGATGATAAAACACACACCGTGTTTGTTTCATTGATGAGCCGGTTAGCGCGGTCGACGCCAACAAAACACACACACATACGCACACGGCACGGCATGTACATACAACGTCTCTCACCTTCTGCAGCCAGGACGACGCCAGTAATAAATACAAACACACGGCATGTACAACTTCTCTCACCTTCTGCAGCCAGGACGAGGCGCTCGCGACCGAACCGGCGGGCGTCGAGGGCGCCTCGCTTAGCGAGTACTGCGGCCCCTGGAACTCCAGGCTTGGCATGTAGCTTCCCTTCCCCTCGCCGTCCTTTCCGGCAGCCGCCGCCGGTTTCTCCTCGACGGTCTTGGGGCGCAGGGCTGCCTCCGCGGCGGCGGTCACCGCGATGTCGTTGGTCTCCTTCATCCTGGCGAACCTCGACCGGGGCTTAGCGGCGGCAGCGGGGGCCGGAGCCGTCGCTGCCGCCGTTGCGGGCGGTTCGGGCGAGACCACCGCCGCGAGTTCCTTTTTCTCCTGGCCTCCAGCAGCAGCGGTAGCGGCAGCACCGTCACTAGCGGCGTCTGCGGCGTCAATTTCCGCCGCTGCAGCCACAACGCTGTCCGAGGCATCCTCCACGGCAGCGTCACCTTCACCGGCGTCTTCTTCTCCGCCGAAATGCTCGAACCCGCCGACATAGTCGCCGCCGTCCCCGCTTGGTCCCGGTTCGTCCTCATAGTCTCGGACGGTCCAGGCGGAGGGCACCGGGGGGCGCCTGCTGGCGCTGCCGCCGCCGGCGGCACTGCTGCCGCGGGAGGCGGTGCTGCCGTAGGAGCGGCGGGAGCGCGCGCTCTGCGGCGTAACCAGCCCCCGCTTCCGCTTGGATAGGGGCATCCCTGACGACGAGGATGACGACGGGCCGCCGCTGCTGCTGTTGCCGTTGCCCGGGGCGAGGTCGGCGATGGGGTTGGACGTTAGGTCGCTCAGCATGTCGTCCAGGTTGAGGGCACCGCCGGCGCCGGCACCGCCTGCGTGTTTGGCGGTCAAAAAGCCAGGGGGTCGTGTTGTGTCAGAGCAATGCCGCCGGATCTTCGGCGCTCAATTGTCCACCCTTGGCTTTCGATGGTCTACCCTCGAGTGTACCGTATACGACACAAGATAACACACCCCTTGGACCGATTTTCAAAGCTCGATTACTCCACGAAGAGGATGCATAAACGAGACGATACATTTTCGAAAAGCTCTCGACGAGACGGTTTCAACGCCGCCGTTTTTCGGCGCTGTGACTGTTCCTGCAGTTGAGAAATGGAACTTCGAAAAATTGGGCAAGGGGGTGTGTTATCTTGTGTCATATACGGTAATCAGTGGGTGAGCCTTTCACCAAAGCCGTTGTGGAAAGCAACGCAGCAGCCGAAACAACGAGGTCGGTGTTGGCTGCCGGCAACCTTGTTCTCTGCCATAAAATCGGTCGGTAGAAACCATTGCGGCAAGAGGCACCTTCGTCGTAACAGCTACGTGGACGAACCAGAGATGGCCTAGGGCAAACACAGGCAAGTTTGAACAAGGGCTTCCCACCGCTGTACTGGTACACATCAGCTCATTTCACACCCACGCCGAACCGTAAATCTACAGAGCCTGTTCTACGCATTCACATAAGCCTGTCTCACCCCCACGGCGGGCTCCGGGCGCAGCAGAGGAGTTGCGGGAAAGAGCAGAGGGCCCGACGGTGCTACCGCCGCCGGTCCGGAGGAACTTCTTGATGCCCCCCCCGGCCTGGGACGCTTCATCTCCGAGCCTTTATTCCGGCGAGTGCGAAGAGGAAAAACGGTCGGTCAACAAGATGCCGCTGACGCGAGGACAAAACACAAGGGAAGAGGAAACAACAAGACCACTGCCTGGCACAACCTTTTTGTCTGCATGTTCACGGCCAGAAGAAGGGACGAGAGGAAGATACACCCTTGGGCGAATGTGCGGAACCCCTTGGAGCGGCCACGCGATCCGATGGAGCAAAAACCAAGACGCACCCCAAGCACACACAAAATGAGTGACTCACTGATTGAGCTTCCGAGCCTTGCGCCGAAGCGAATCCGCGTTGATCTTTCCATGCACCCCCTTCCTGCCCCCTCCCTTGTTCCCCCTTCCCGCCGTTCCCTCCGAGCCGTCGGCCTTCTCTATGAACTCCTCGCCGTCGTCGGCGTAGCCAAGGCCGTCGTCGTCGACGACAAAGTCGTCCGCCTGCTGCCTCTTGCGGACAAGCTCCTGGTACTCTTCCTCGGTCACCTCGTCGTAGACCTCGTCATCGTCGTCCTGATGGGCGTGTTTCGGGGGAGACCCGGGGAGGCGGTGTCTAAAAAGGGTAGATAGGTAGATCCAGAACAGGCTACTTATCGGAAGTATCACACGCCGCGACCGATCATGCAAATGCCGCCGATGCGCGCTTGTTAGATACCATTCGACTACTCGGACGGTAGTTAGACAAAGGCTAACGTAAGACCACTGACTGAGTGGTCTAATGGGTCAGTTAGCCTTAATCTAGTAGCACGTGTTTGCAGTGCTACATATTCCAACAGAAGTGCTGCTGTTCCGACGCCACAAGATCAGGCCTGCCACAGTTGGGGCCGGGGATGAGCGTTCGGTGGCCCCTGGATGGTGCCACGTCTGAACAGTGTCGGTTTGGCTGGAAGCAGCCGTATTTCTTAGAACTCTCACGTGCCGGCAGATCGGCCAGCCACTCAACGGCAAAAGCGGTATCTCGGACTTTCGCCATAACGCAGAGCGGCCACGTATTAAGCCATGGCGGGTGGTGCTGGCCTCCAGTGTAATGGAGCAAAATGATGCGGTACATCGCAGTCAGTCGCGGATCCTCCGGTATTCTCCGTATGCATGCATACAATCGTGTACATACGAAGTGGGATACTTCTCGACAACTGGAGGAGAAAGTCTTGGCAACAGGGAAGACACGCTGCTGTAGCGCCGCAGGTGTACTTGTTTCGCAAAAACCATGCATAGCGATGTCCGTATTGCGATGTGCAAAGCCAACGCGCTGGCAAGCGCCACGCCGATCCATCTGTGCATTTGCGCGCGAAAACCCATGAAGGGCCCACGGCCCACTTTTGCTTTGCTGCAAATTTAGGCAGTCAATCCACAACGCATATCACCCCGCTACTGCTGTGTGCTGTTGGGAATAGTTCGTCTCAATGCGCGCGTGTGGGAGGTGTATCCGCAGCCAAGAACAGGGCGCGCATTAAAGCTCCATGGCAACGCGGTGAACACCGCCGTTTTGCAACTTCAATGGGTTGGGAGCTTGGCGAGACATTTCCTGATGACATTTTCAAAACCTGCCCAACTCGAAGCGGTCGGTGTTGAGTCGGGGGTAAATTCTGGCAAGAACAGAGGCAGCAGCACTAGGTTTGGGCTGCAACCGAAGGTAGCGGGCATGTCGATCACACTCACTCGTGGAATACAGCGCTGACTGTTGGCTGTGCTTCGCAAAGGGCACGGGGATGGAGGACGTGAGGGTTGTGTACCATCCGGCGGGTGTGTTCCAAAAATGCCTCGTTGTGGGGGAGTGGATATTTGAATATCCTCTGCCGTGGTTGACGGCAGCGCCATGCCGATGCACAAAGTGATCTCTCCACCAGATGAACTACAACACACAGAAGCACGACGCATAGAAGAGCGTGCGCCTGCAAAAAATGTACACGTGCAAGCCAATACACTACTCAACGCAGCAGCTGCTCATGGAAGCAGCATCGGCGCGGCTCTGAAGCCGGTGCCCAGCGAGCGTTCCAAATCGGCTCCTCGTTTCTCCTCACCTCGTGCTGCTCCGCCCTGCTCTCAAGGCCATCTCGCGCAGCACGCAGGCTTTCCAGCGCAGATGAGTGGGCTGTGGGCCTGAACTTCCTCTGCCGAGCGCTTGTGCGCCTCTCCTCTGTGCCGGACATAGCTGCTCCCTCGTTGTAACTACGAGTGCGTTGCTGCTGCCTCTCTCTCACACGAGACCAAGAGAGGGAGACACCTCAACCTCGCCAACAGTCTGAACGACGACAGCGATGAGAAACCAGCAACACCAACAGGTTCACAAAAGAAAAAGGTGGTCAGCTTGTCGATTTGCAGTTCACACGCGCCTCTTCTCCCTGATACAGCCAGTGGAGTGGAAGTGGATTGCACCTCCGCGCAGCGCATTTGATTTGCAAATTTGAATTCATGGGGGCACCGTAAAATGAAATAAATCGTGAGGGATGCCCCATATCCTAAATCTGGCAAAAGTGGGGGGGAGGTGTCAGGTCGCCGTTGGGTGCTGCTGTCATGTACAGCACACTGCTGCTTGCTGCTAACGGGTTACTCGCTAGTCACGGGTAAGGCAGAAGCTCGACAGCTAGGCGTGAGAAGGAAGGAATCATGAGTAGTAGAAGGAGCATGAAGGGTGAAGCTCGCGGCGCCGTGGCAGCGACAGCAGGCGGTGAACAAGCAGGAAAGAATCCGTTTCAGTGTGTCCTTGACAAGGAGAACAGGCCCGACGGTGAGAGCGGTACACAGCAGCATAGTACGTGTTTCGAGCATAGGCAGGGAAGTTTCAGCAGCCGCACGCAACAACGATTCCATGCGTTTCTCCTCTTCGCACTCTGGCGCCCGTCCGCCTTCCATCATTTGAGCAGCAAGAAAACTCACACCCCTGTTTTCCGCATGCACCCCCGCGCGCCATTTTTTTTCGGTTGATGGATTTGGCGTTCACGCCCGTCCGCTTTCACCAGACAACAGAGATATGGGCAAGCGCGAGGGGCGGCCAGGGGAGGCAGCGGCGGTGAAGCAAGCGGTACTCAAGGTACGGAACGCTGAGAGAGAGAGAGTGAAAAAGCACCCATCGTTTTCGAAAGTAGTTGTATCACAACGAATCATTGCTGGATCACACTGCTGTATCCTTATTCCTGAAGTACATTGCAGACGTGTACGATGTACATACAGCAGCAGCTTGTGGCAATGTGCGATCTCGCCGTTGGCCAGTTTTCCCACGCGATGACCTTTCCACCCGCTGATTTGTGTATCATTTTTTTTCACACCGCATACTTCCCCCTCCTTCGTGTTTCACGCTTGCGTGATTTCTTGGTGAGTGACGAGTGCCCGTTGAATCGGAACCACGGTCTTACTCTTCAAAGGAGGTCTGACTTGTGGTTGTTGTTGTTGTTGTCTTCACATTAAAAACCATCCCGGTCTCTCTATCCAGTACCTCCTTCTGTCTCAATCTCTCCGTACTAATCCATCACTTGACTCGGCCAATTTCCGTGGTCACAGGCTAACGTACCTAGAAAAGGTATACCAAAATAAAATGGACCCCAAGGGTCAGCAGAGCGATAAAATACAAGA
>CACKRE030005139.1:0-78746 GCA_902602495.3 Ectocarpus sp. CCAP 1310/34
GTGTGCGTGTTCTTTAGATCCTCAGATGGCTCTAGCACTTTCGTGACCACGGGCTGAGAGTCTTTGCTAGATTTTGGGATTTAGAAACTGACATACGGTTTAATGTGAAGAAAACAACAACAACAACATTGAATACAGTGTATCTCTAAGTTATTGCATTGATGATGCGATACAGTTGTTTCTCCGCCTTTTCGTTGCGGAGATCGCAAAACGATTGCCAGGTGATGAATACGGACACGGTGAAGTCTGACAGTCATGATGGGTTGGACAGCAGGGCTAGCAAAAAGAGCTCGATTCATCTTTGCTTCTCTACCCTTCACCTCTCACTTACGGCGGTGGTGCTGTGTGCGTGTTTTCCCGCAAGAGGTCAAGCACACAGCTCTATCGACATAAAACCCCGGGTTGCTGCTGTGTGTGCTCCCGGCGGCGGAGGAAAGGAATCCTGGTGTCTGGAACCGAGAAAGAGGAACGGCAAGACGTAGGGAAAGAACGCCAGTGACAACGGCAGCACACCCTGTCATAACGTTGTCAATAGCGGGTTGATGCTTGATTGGAGAGATCGAAGGCTCAAACGGGACGAGTGGTAGCAGACATCTCAGTAGCACGGCTGCAGCCAAGCGGAGGAACGGGTGCGGTTTTGGGCAGGCCCGAAGCGCTGAGGCAGTGCGCGCCATTCCGCCGCCAAAATGATGGTGGTGATGGTGGGGAGACGCCTCTCGTCGATTTTCCTTTGCTGCTGCTGTGCGCTGAGTCTGTGGAGCCATGGAGTGTTCGGAATCTCCTACCACGTACGCAGCTGCAAAGACTTCCTGAGTCTGCCCACGCCGATGCAAGACGATACGCACGTAATTGTTCTCGAGAACATCGCCTGCAAGCTGGTGAGTGTGTGACGCGCATGAATGGGTGTTGTCGTACCCTCTACCCTCGCTCGATCTTGACAGTCAATACTGCTGTTGTTCGGCCTTTATTTTAGCACAAGAAGGGTCTCTGAGGCTGCCGCTGTTGTTCCGTGTTCTATTCATACGATCTACCGTTCGACATACCCATCATTTAAATGCGCTTGGGGCGCGCCTCCGCTCCTACCCATAGCTAGCTGTGTCGTGTGTTCGTATGCAACACCTACACATGTCTTTCCCTTTGCATCAAATACATTGTCATCGGTGTCCACACCACGCGAACTTATCTCCGCCGTCCCAAACAGCGAGTGTCCTCTCAGTTTTCGATATTATTTTTTTCCCGCTCTTCGCGAAGAAAGCAAGCACACACGCCCGGTCCGTGTTGTTTGCCGGCGCACTCTATCTGAAATAGAAATCTTTCTAGAAAAGCAGAAAAGTTGAGCCTGTTCACCACGGGGAGATATCGTCGTATTATGTATGCTGTCTGGAACCCCGTAGACATACAGGTAGCCTTTCGCTCACGCTATGGATTCATTGGTAATCTATCTTAGACTTACTTCTGTAGACGTATAGTCCATGGTTAAAAGAAGAGAACGTGTTTCTATCTCTTCTGTGTCCTTTTTTTTTTCTCCCATCATTGGACTCTGTCGTCTGCCCCTCAGGCCCCTATCCTCCCCTTCTACTAGCTAGACGACCCAACTGGGGTCAGACAGGAGGGGGGGTTGGACCCCCTCCTGCGGTTCCTGCCTGAGATATTATTATCGCGAGAAGGTTATAGCAATCCCTTCCCTCGCGACTTACGAAGTCGATTATGTTCTGCTAACAACGAACTCTGCAGGCGTCCCTTTCATCTATAGACCAGGATTTAATTAGCGAGGAAAAACTCAATCTGCCGGGACTCGAACCCATGACCTGGCCCTTAGCAGGCTGCGAGGGTACCCACCAGACCACCGGGGCGACCGGTACGGTACAGAGTAGGTGGTGTTTACCGTTCTGCTTCACCGCATTGTTTCTGGTCTGGCTCTCGCTTGTAGCTACTGCTGCTGCTGCAGTAGCGTGTATGCTGTAGTAGTGTACACAACTGCTTGCTTCAGTTTGATCTCGAACGGGTTGCAGCGTGTTGGGACGTTCTTGCCGAGAAGCCACCAACAATGCTACGTAGGATAGATATCATCAGGTCTGGGACCGCTCACGCTTGCTGCCTTGACAGCAGTGCCTTGATACAAGCGCGTTACACCTACAAAGTGAGATTACCAGGCATGGCAATGTCCTTGTGTATTGTCGTATTCATATTGCTGTGGTTTTATGACGACGTTGTATGGTCAATGCGGAGAATATTTTTTCAACCAAAATCCCACGTACTCCGCCGGTTGTACTACAGCTGTTTTCACGCGGGCGTGGAGGGGTCTAGATGCATGGGATGTGCATATGGCACGAGGCACGCCCGCCGTTTTACCCGTTCCAGCAAGTAGCACGACAAGAAAAATTTCCATTTCCTTGGACATACTTTTTCCTGTATTGTCTACCCGCTGTTGTTAACGTCTGCTACTGACGTACCTCAGTCATGTACACTCCAGTGCTACAGCGTAAGTACCTTGAACTGCTTTCGACAAGTCCGTCCATCCACGATGTGTTTCTGTTGCCTCGTTTTTGTCCGCGAGCGTTTGTATACTAAATACTACTCCGTTATCCTACCTGGAATCGAAAACCCCTTCAGTAGCAACAGCACCAGGTATTCACATCCCACTTATTCAAAACCGTCAGGATACCTTCCCACTCTGCCAGTCTCCAACGAATGTACACATGTACATGCCAGCTACACGACACCTTCAGGATACCCTCCCACTCTTCCACAGAGGCCAAGAATCATTCGTGGCATATTAAATTAGCTTCGTATGTAGCATCAGCTAATCCGTCCAGCCAGTCACCATCGCGTCGTCGCCCCCGGTGTTTTCCTCGCCCAATCAGCCGCGAGGTGTCATCGTGTCTGGACCGTACGCGTTTCTCGTGTCCTCGGAGTTGGCGAGCCTAACCTTCGAGAATCTTCGATTCAGCATTAAGGACGGTGCGGACTTTTTCTTGAACCTTTCCTCGGACGAGTACCAGGGAACCGTCGCCTTCGTCGGCACGAGCCCACAGGTGCGTTGCTTCGACCCAGTAGCCTTGACAGGGGTTTGTGTATTGAGTACAAACATGGTGGAGAACGCATGCAATGGGGGAAGGTAGGTTTCGGGGTTGTTGTTGTTTTATTCTTCACGTTAAACTCGTGTCAGGTGATAATCCCAAAATCTAGCAAATACTTGGTCCGTGGTCACAAAAATGCTGGAGCCATCAGAAGATCTAAAGAACACACACACTAGTAGGAAGAAAAGGGTACACAAGCCCGAGGAGGTACACCTACAATCCCTGCAGCACGTTTGCGGTAACCATAATGGTGGTCGAGTAGACATGTTGTGCGGGGTCGAGAACCCTCACTCCGCGCAAGGGGGATGATCGCACCACGTTGTTTTCATTTGGTCAAGCACCCTCGAGGCAGTTACACAGTGCTTACAACTGTCTCTGGAAGTGAAAGCACCAGAAAGTAAATTAAGTCATACGCAGCTGTCATCTGTACGCAAGGAAGTAAGCACAAGATGCCGAACACCCTTGGCAGGATGCAGCACAACCTTCATGCGACTCGCCGAATATCTCACGGCGCTTCGCGCTTGGTGATGTGAGGGCCTGGTCCGGTGAGGACCCGGCGTGCTCCGTCCCGGCTTTGTAGAGATGCGAGGTCAATGGTCTAACGACTACGGCATGCACGACTATGAGTACATTCCCCCCCCCCTCGCTATTGGTCATGCCTACGCAAAACGTTGTCGAGGCAGCGAGGGGAAGAATGCTGTAGGGTCTGCGGCAAAAGATGTTGGATATAGAGTGCGATCAGGGGGGGTTGGGTTGGGGATAGGTTCTGCGTACCCCCTCCCTGCTCCGTATCCTCTAGGCCTTTCCCCATGGTGCTTTTTTTTTATTTATGCCCTTTTTTTGTCATGAGCATATGCGTTCTTGTTTTTCTCCTGCCCGTACTAATGCTCCTTTTCTGAGGGAGATTATGCTTCAAATGTCTTTTTATGCTCCCGATTATGCTTTTTGCATATGATTAGGGTTAGGGATATTGGGGTTAGGTTTAGGTCCCACGCGTTTTTTTTACCGGTATAGTGCCGGTTGAATAGTGCCAAAGTCCGGTATAGCGCCGGTAAATTTTCGTGACAGACAGGCCTGAATAGTGCCAAATCGGCACTATTGAGGGCCGCTCGCTATAGTGCCGGTTCAGGCACTATGTAACCCCTCAATAGTGCTGGTTCACACCCCACACACAGCCTTTTTCGCCTTAAGCTCTACACGCCAACAGGGTTCGGAGACGATTTCCCGTCGAGCTACAAGTATAGCTCGGTTTCGCTCGGCACGCGTTACGTCTTCAAATGTCACGGTTTACCGATCGACCAGGTTCCACCAATAGGCTGGGATTTCAGTAGTGAGGCGAGCGAAAGGAAAATGGTGGTACATCGTGACGCAGGATATGGAAAATATAGCCAAGGATAGCAGTGATGATGCAGCAGGAAAATACGGCGTTGAGGGGAACAACAAGAGTTTCGAGCGAGATGTCCTTCCGCACAACAAACGCCGCGGGGGCGCATCTAGAGATGAAAGCCCGAGAAATAGTGGAGAAGTATTAGTTAAGAGTGTAGTGGTGGTAAATAAAATACTTTATTTATAGAAGGATGAAAACACTCCGAAATGAACGCGTGTTCAAAGTAGGAAGCCTTGGCAGTCACTCACGTAGTTCTCCTCTCTGTGTTGCTCCCATTTCCGTCTTTTATCCAGAGAATAGCTCAGCCTCCTACATAGCACCCTCTCACGGCCTTGAGAAACAAATATTTTCTGTTTTTGACCGCACTGAGACTGAGGTCTTTTGGTTGGCCAGTCGTTTTTCTTGCTTCTGAAGGCTTGGTCTTCTCTCTATCTTTTCATCGAAGGAACAGGGGAGTTCGTTATCTTCTTCACCCCTCTTTTAGGGTGCATCTCCTTTTGTGTGCTCATGTAAGGAGCACTACATCCATCCATGTTTTACCTCCAAATGTACATCGGGTGCGTGCATGAGACTTTCTTTCGCTGTCGAGGAATGCCTTTGAGGTTGCGTGAATAGTGCTGCTACGGCCTTCTTGCAATACAACACATGTTAATATGATAGCGAGGTGAACTTTGATCGGGCAGCACGGTCTACGGCTGAAAGGCAGCAGCAACTTTTCACTGGCGAGTGCTTGCCCTGAGGTGGGAAGAGAACAATTACTTGTGCAACAAATCTATCTGGTCAATCAAGATAATTTTGATACGATCAATGCCGTGTTTTCGACAGTCCAAGAGCCTCAAGAAACTTAATGAAGCCCGCCCACGTCGCCCACCTCACGATTGATCCAAATGCCGTTCGTTTGGTACTCTGTCAGCCCCGCAAAGTGCAAGCGCTGCACTCTGAAGTCGAACATTCCTGACTCGTGCCAAGCCGGCACTATAGAGGAAGTTTCAGGCCCTGAATAGTGCCGGTTTGGCACTATTCAGGCACAATTCTGAAAAGTGCCGGTGCCCGGTATAGTGCCGGCCAAATCGCCTGGGCACATATCTACACCGGTCGCCCCGGTGGTCTAGTGGGTAACCTCGCAGCCTTCTAAGGGCCAGGTCACGGGTTAGAGTTCCGGCAGAGTGAGTTTTCTCACTAAATAAATTATGGTCTAGGATGAAAGCGACGCGCTGCAAAGCTCGTTGTTGGTAGTAAACCATAATCGACTTAGTAAGTTGCGAGGGAAGGTAATTGCTTTACCCTTCTCGATAAAAATATTTCTGGCAGGAACCGCAGGAGGGAGTCCTGCCCCCCCCTCCTTTGTGACCCCGGTTGGGTCGTCTAGCTAGTAGAAGGGGAGGATAGGGGCCAGAGAGGAAGACGACAGAGTCCAATGATGGGAGAAAATATATATATATATATATCGGCACTATATCGGGACACCTACTGTATACATTTTTTTTTTTTTAAATCAATTAGGGTAAGGGTTGGTGTTAGTCAAAGCAGCTCCAAATATAAGCCATGAGCGATTGATTCAACCCTGGAGAGCTAGCAGCGAGCCTGGAATGACGTCTTGTCGATCATATCTATACATATATATGGTCTATGTATATTTATTTATTTTTTTCTCATCATTGGACTCTGTCGTCTGTCCCTCTGGCCCCTATCCTCCACTTCTACCAGCTAGACGATCCAACCGGGGTCGCATAGGAAGGGGGGGTTGGACCCCCTCCTGCGCATATGTCGAGTCCTGAAGCGTCCAGTGGACGAATATGCTTGAACTGTGGACACATATGCCCCTTTCTGCTACGATATGCCCCAGCATAGTGCTCTTTCTGGAATATGCGCTTGCTTATGCCCCTACAGTCCAATAATGCCAACAGTTATGCCCGCATAATGGGGAAGGGCCTAGTATCCTCATCAAGTCGATAAGGCGGTCCTGGTGCGACGAGTTTTTTTTTTAGAGCGCCTTGCGCGTTGATTGACCACCAGCATCGTGTCGGCCACGACGTTTTCTGTCGGCAAAAACGAGAAAACAAAGATGACAACGAAGGGTGACCAGAACGGCTCGACAAAACAGGCGTTCTTCCCCACCCGTTGTTAAGACTTCCGACGCCTCCCCTCCTTCGACTGCTGTGAAACTTGCTGTCTCGAACGGATGGTCTGCCACATGGACGATCGTTAGCAGCGAACAACCCACATGACGCCAGAGGCATAACCGCCCTGTCTTTATCTTACGCAGCATGCTTGCTGCTTCCCCCTCCGCCTCTTGTGGGGCATTCTTAAGCCTGCGCACTTCGCCACAATCCTCCCACGAAGAAAACACGCTCAGACGCTCAACCGCAACAACCCACACCAACACCCGAACAGCAATCGCACGGAGGAACTTTCAAGATCGAGCTCGGGGCGAGCGTGACCTTCGGGGCCCCCGTGATCTTCAGGGGGAGCTCCGTGGTTGCGGGCAAGCGGGGAGGGGGTGAGCTCATTTTTTTTTTTCTTGTTGTTCTGAGTGTTGAGGCGAGGTGATGATGAACAAATGAGCTGGATGGAACTATTAATAGTGATTTTTGTTTTGGTCGTACGCATGTCCGACGGCTTTGATGTGGCATACCTCCGCTGGATGATGGTGCTTTGCTTGTTTCTTGGTACAGTAGAGATCTTTATCGTTTATATTACTCGTGTGGTCGGGGTGTGTAGCTGTTCCATGATGAACAATGATGTCGGTGTTGGTGTTTATCTTCTTTCCTACGCGTCCAAGGCTTTAGATTTGACGTGTATCCACTGGATGGTCTTTGCTGCCGCTTGGCAGTGAGCTTGGTCGTCAACTTTGTTGATGTGGTCAGGGAGTAGAGCTGCTAAGCACGTTTGCTGCGCGTGCGACGTTCAGAGGTGGCACGCGTAGGTTAGCTCGTGTTTGCTGCTCCTGCTACTGCTGTGATGAAGTAGCTTGCAGGATGTCGTCGTAACCCTCACTTTTGTCAATCGTCTACGCTCCGCAGCGATTTACAACAACGGGTACCTTACGTTTGAGCACTCGGCGAAGTTCGCGAATTGCAGCGTGCTGAGCGAGGACGGCGAGGCGCCAACAACCCCAACCCTCAAGCCCGGTGTCGGTTTCGACGACGCTTTCGGGTTCCCAGGCACTGCTGCGGCTCGCGCGGCTGCCGCGGTCTCGACGAACGTAGAGTTGGCGCATCCGGTACCCCACTGGGGCTGTGGAGGTGCGCGTGTACATCATCGGCGATTGTTCACTCGTTGTTGTCTTTGTTGTTGTCGTGGTGTTGGCGTTCATTGCGGTTCCGATTATCTGCTCAGTGCACCCGCTAACATCTGCACTGGTTGTGAATAGACTACTCGTTTTTGTTATCAATGTTAACGTTCATGTGGTGGTAAAACTCCAACTTTCATTTCTTTGCCATCAGATATTGTGGTACAGCAGACGAAGGGGGCAACGAACAATAATCGTCACTCACGCCATTAGATGCAATTCTCCTCGGGCGAAAACGCCGCTAACTCTAATCCATTGATTCATTTTCCGGCGCCTCTTCGCTCTATTCTCCTTGTGATCGTTTGCAAGTTTACGCCTGCATCATCTCCCCGGCTGGTTGACCTTGTTCGCTGCAGTCCGCCATGCTAGAGGACCAAAAGCTGATAGTTTAGAGACAGTGACAGAGTAGTGACATCTCACATCTCTCGATGCACTCGGTTGTTGTAGATCACTGGACACCTTTACTTCTCCCGTTGTTTTGCTCAATGGACAGCGAGCGGTGACACCTCTTGTTGTCCCGCTTGTTGTCAGCTCACTGGCAGCAGTTGTTGTTGTTATTGTTGTTGTTTCTCACATTTACTCTGCAGTCCACAAAAAATGGGGAGCCCATGGTCTCAAAACCCGGCACATACGACGCCGCGGGGAAACAAAACAGTGACACCTCTCCATTCACCTTTTTGTTGTTAGCTTACCGGACGGCAGTGAGACCTCTTGTTCACCCGCTTGTTGTGACCTCGCCAAACACCCGTCTCTTGTCGTTAGCTTACTGGACAGCAGTGTTACATCTTGTTCCCCCGATTGTTGTCAGCTCGCTGCACAGCAGTGACACGTCTCGTTCCTCTTTTCGTGTCAATCGCTGCTGCTTCTGCTACCGCCGTACGACAGGGGCTTTGTACAATGGGGAGAGCGCGCAGGCGTCCTTCCGAGACGTGACTTGGTTCAACGACAACACCGCTGGGGTAGGCAGTGCCGGGGGCGCAGGTATGTATCATCCGCACTAACTTACGCTAAAAACTATTGGTGATGACGAGCCGTCTGTTGTTGTCATTTTTCCTGCCCCCTTTGTTTTCCCACGTGTATTGCGCTATCATAGCAATGCTGATAAAGAGACGTTTTTTCGCTTTTCTTTCATGTCTCTTTGTTTTCTTCGTGTATTTTTCACGTCTGAAAATGGTTATGGGTAAGGAGGCGTGTTTTCTTTCACATCCTCTTACTTTTTACCATAGGGAACGCCTCTATCCTCGGCACACACCCCGCCTGGCACACCACACCTTGCCGGAGGAACCCTTTACAACGACGCGACGACGAAGAACGCCGTGCACGATGCGGGACCACGATTTGCCCTCAAATCGGTCCTGTGGGAGCAATGATCAGTGCTCTCGAGGACGCGTGGTCAGTGGTCTATTTGACAGTTGAGCATGCAATACATGGGTACGCCCTCTCGCTTGCTGCCGTCCTCTCGAGGACGCGTGGTTAATGGTCTACCCGTTGATGCATGCAAAACATACGTGCCCCCGCCTCCCCCCGCCTCGCCCAATCTGCCGTGCTTTCGTTGGCAGTTTGCAATGAGGGGGTGGCTTCGTTCTCTAGCCGAACGTACTTCACCGGGAACACTGTATCCGGTGAGGGTGATACGGTAGTGAGCCCTTTCTCCTCTGCGTGTGGTTTTTACTTGTTGCCGCTACCGTTGCTTAATGGGCGAGGGTTCACTACCACAGCAGTAGGTCGCATACGGCTGGATGATGCAGGTCGTGGTAACACTTCAACCGCCGCGCTCTTTCATAAACACGAGTACTGTTTGTTGTTGAGCTACTGTAGACAGCTAATTACCAACATCAAGCAGTGAGTTCATTTGCAAGCACCCTTCACGCCTGGTCAACAACACGCGCAACATAAGTTCGTGATATCACCTTGTTATATTGTGTGTATTTTCCTTTTGAGCGTCGACCGCGCTGACCAATGACACAACACCAGTCAGTCTCGGTGCGGCTGAAAACAGAAAGAAAATGGTTCCAAGCGCCATCCGTACGTGACGACTCATCATCGCGCAGAGCACTCGGTGTACGGGAGGGGCGAGGGGGGCGCCTTGTATACCGCCGCCGGTGCGGTTACGACATTGGTCCGGAAGGCTAACTTTCGCAACAACAGGAGCGGGGGCGAGGGGGGGGCGATTTTCAGCTCGGGGATCACGACGTTACAAGGAAGCGGAGTATTCTACGGGAACATGGCGTGGGTGAGTTGGTGCCGTTCGTTATTTTTTTGTTGGAGGAAGTCTAAACACGTCAGCCGTGTGGGCTGTTGGACGGCGTGGCAAACGGACCGTGAACATGTCTCGAGATGCTGTTGTTGTCTTGGCCTTTCACCGTTGTTGATGACACGCACGGCTGTGCTGTCACGATCCTACTCTGTAGGGCATCCTTTGTAGCGTATAGGAGTACGCGTCTCGCACTTCATAGCTTGGATCGATTGTTCGTGGGCAAAAATAGGCATTTTTGTCTGTTTTCCGGGGTTGTTCCTAGCCTCATGCTGCTTATTCGCTCTTGGTTGCCTGCTGCTTAACGCTAGCATGTTTTTTCGTGCTACTTAACGCTACGTATTGTCACACCTGCTGGTCGTTGCGCTTCCTTGTTGGTGCTGTGTACTGCTACGTATCGCCTCACCTGCTGTTTCACGCTAAACATTATTTTCGGTGCTGTAATGCTGCCATACGAATAATCTTACCCGCTATTTAACGCTATATCCTGCTGTTTAATGCTACGTATGATTGTTTGTGTCCAGGGGTGGGCGTCAGGGCGAGGGGGCCACGTGTTTTCCTCGGGGATGTTCGAGGTCAAGCGGGATACATCGTTTAGATCGGGAAGAGCATCCCACGATGTGAGAAATAAACATGTTTCACTGCTGTTGATTCATACAAGGCGGTCTTTCGCATGATGACACAATCGGTGTGGCTTGGCCACAGTCATACATGTGGTCTTTTTTGACAATTTTATTCACAGTCTTGTTCACCCGCGGTATGTGTTGCTATAATTCACACGATTTTGGGTGGCGATATTCACACACGATTTTATTTCGCTATTCTGAAGCCTGATAAGTTTTGCTCTTGCAGTAGCATTTGATACGTGTTCCAACACGGCCTTGCTTGGCTATGCTCACACCTGGCATTTTCAGACTCGAGTCATCTGGCCGTTGCACACCTGTCACCCTTATGGTATTTTCAGACTAGTTTATGGACGTCCCGCTTTATCTGGCCGTTTTCACACCTTTTGTCACCCTAGGTTTCAGACTTGTTCTTGCTACTCCGGCCTCATCCAGCCGTTTCACACCTTTTGTAGCCAGCGTGGTATTTCCAGACTCGTTTTTCTATGCACATCTGGCATCATCTGGCCGTTTCACACCTGTTGTCACCCACGTGGTATTGTCAACTTCGCTCTTTCACGTCCGTCCTCATCTGGTCGTTTTGACCCCAACTCATCCATGGTATTTTCAGACTCGTCTTAGGACCTCCGGCCTCATCTGCCCGTTTTCACAACTTAAATGTCCCTTGCTTGGCCGGTTTCCCTTCGGACCCTTCGGACTCAATCTTCAGGGAGGCGCGCTGTTTGTTAGTGACATCGGTGAGGCACGTTTCGACGGAGAGCTAGCGTTTCACGATAACGAAGCGGTAAGTCCTGTGTCCCTCCCCTTTTGTAACCGCCAATTACATTGAATCAGCTTGTCGATTTGGTTTCGTTCACTACAGTAGCGGCTACGGTTTAAGAGGAGTATTTTTTTTAGAAACTTGGATCTAAGATGTTGTTGTCATGTTGTTCTGACCATGAGAAGTACATACTGTGAAGCATATTTTGTATAGTACGGTAGTAGAGAAAACCGGGTTCATGAAGGTGTTGCTGGCTTGCCCGAGCTCTCTCTTCAACCGTACCCATTGACTGTTTTTTTCTCTCCACAGCGCACGAGTCGTGCTTGCACAATGGTTGTCAACCAGCCCACCTACCAGACGAATGCAATATCTGATGGTCAACAGAAAGATGTGTATGTTTTTTTCGTCCGATGTGTGTGCTTTGTACTACGCCGCATCTCCCTCTACCTCATCTACACAAAGCTGAGCGTCACCCAACAAGCTTGTGAATGGTTCAGCGCAGACCTGGCGTTTGAACGCATGCAGGAGTTCTGTACCCTTTTCTGCTCTGCATTTCGCAACGATGATGATTTGTCATATGCATATGCATTGTAGACCTCTCTCTGTTGAAGAAGGAACTTGCATGTGAGGAACAATCGCCCGCTCACGCAGAGCGTTTCATCGTCGACTCTTGTTTGTCTGCACGCATCCTATGTTTTCATTTCCCATCATGTCGTACGATGGAGGTGATAGGTCATACACGGCCTACAATCTCTGTCGAGAAGGAAACTTGTTGATCTTGGAAAATCCACCCCGCTCGCGAAATGCACTGCATGTTGACCACTTCTTCTGCTGTTGTTTTGCTGCCCGCGGCCCTTATTTTCGTTGCCCCATCATATCATATACCGTGGTGTCTAGTACGCTCCTTGCTCCCTGTCCCACTGGAATCTTGGGCCATGTTACATCCATTGGCGCACCCACTCTTTCTCTCTCGGTCTCTGTCTCGGTCTCTGTCTCTTCTCTCTTGGTCTGTCTGTCCGTCTGTCTCTCACTCTCTCCAGGCGCGACAGTGCCACGATGTCTACGATGCCACCAGCAAGACCGTCTGCCTTTCGGTGGGATGAGAACGAAGGTCGAGTGGAAGATGCTTCTACAAGGTCGAGCCGAAGAAGTTCCTAGAAGGGTTGGTGAGCGACGTAGATCCATTCGGCGGCTCCCAACCCACGCGTCCCGTAAAAATGGTAGTTGAGCGACGCCAAGCAGCACAACGCCATCGTCAGTCACTTTGACCCTTCCACGGGACAAACAATGGAGCTACGCTCGCTTATCATGGCGAGCGAGCGAACGGTCAGGGTTGGGCCGTTCGCGAAAGAATTACGTTGGGAGGGGGGCTATCCGTTGTATCATGTTAACCCACTGCCTGCCTGCCTGAACGACCGGTGTGTCGCCCAATTTGTCTACAAAAGGCGGGCGGTATCGCCAAAAGAAAGGCAGACTCTTGGCACGTGTAGTGCGCGTTTGCCAGAAGAGGCCACGATAGTCAGATACGCGCGCCGGAGGCTGCTTACAGCAGATAAGCAAGTCGCTTGGGCGCCCGCAGCGTCGTTGCAGCATGTGGCGCGAACGGCAGCATGTATGGTGCACATGCGGTTAGTCGTTGCTCGTTCGATGATACAAAAACACTACGGCGTGAGTTGCATCCTGTATTTATTGCCGTGAGGGCGGAAAGGCGTGGCGTGTGCAAGATCCTGGATAGCATGCCGGGTGTGGGGTTTGGCTTGGCTTTGGGTCTCCTGGAGGTAGCCGTAACCAACCAACCAATCAAAAAACGCTTGGTTGTTGGCATCGTGCAAGTATCTCTTGCTAATTTAGTACCTTTTTGCCTTGTACCAAGAAGAAGGAGAGCACATTACCACGCGCGATGTCGTCGTCGTTTGGTGATATTTGTTCGTGCGTCATCTTGGCGTACCGCCGTATTCCAGCAGCGGCGTAGATCGCTGGATAAATACCGCTTCTGCTTCTCTCGCTGCACGGGCCCCTTAGTAGTGATGGACACGGGAGATTTCGCGTTGGTATTTTAATTTTTTTGTGCGATCTGTTGTTTACTTGAGAGTTTTGGGGGGCACCGCCCTGCCTGTCAATAATTTCATTCCTTGCGAACCGCCGTTATATTCTGCTGCTGCTGCTGCGGTTTGTACCACGACGGAAACGGCCATGAGGAGCAATTGTGCGTTGTACGTTTCCTGCGCTGTGCCTTGCGTGCGTGTGGTGGAACGAATGAAACACCTAGGGATATATCTGTTGCAGGTAGGCATAGCATCATTCATGTATGAACAGTCTCAGGGATCAAATCCCTCTTTTCGCTTTTTTTTTTAGTTACATTTTATTCTCCTAATTTGCAGTGAAAAAAGACTTGACATATTTTTGTCTGGTATGCGTAGCGTTTACGTTCATGTGTCATATCTTGCCTCCTTTGTCAAGTGCGCGATTGGCGGAGAAGGGTGGGCCCCTGAGAAAAGACAACCTCGTTATTGTAGAGCGAAGGCAGTGCTCGTTTGGTCAACCGGGAGCCATTACTATGATACGCGGGGTACTTTACTACATGGTGTATGCATACGTAAGTATGCCGATATTTCTTTCGACTTCTTGTAGCAGCTGAGGGGAACTCACGAAGAGTGAAGGTTGGTACGCAGTTTCCTGGATGATTGTTGTAACGTCGCAGGGTTACGTGTCGAGGGCACCCTCGAATCGATATTGGGCGTTGCATGTTGTGTAGTGATTTTCCTCACTTGGGACTGTTCTGATTAGAAAGTGGATAGCTTGTCGCAGACAGGAAGAGAGGAGGGGGGCATCATCAAGTGAGTTCAGTTTTTTTGTGGGGGCTAGTGTATGGCCAACTGCTTTACACCTACCTCGGCCCTGCCACGTTTCGACCTGGTCACTATGTAGTGGGCCTGCCTACTGGTCCTAATACTCGCGTACTCCCCCCAGTCGTTGTTGACACTGTATGCGTCCCCGCAATGAACGGGTGACTCGGGGCTGCTGCTGTAGTTGGCATGTTGGCCAATCTTGACGAAAATCGCGTTTGTTAGGGTCTTGCGTGGTGGGTGGGAGCAGCTGGGCTCAAAAAATTGGAACTTGGCTCATACTGTCCTCTCACCGCTGGTTGGTCGGGAAAGCTAATTGTTCGTGGTATTTCACCGTCGTGTACCCGCAGCGTGAACTTGTGGGGGTATCTGACCGGAGACCGTTGGCTTGCTCGTTGATGTTTGTTTGTTGGTTTGTCCGGGCGTTGCCTGAGGTACCTCCAAATTCTTGTGCCTGTTTCGGCTCTCTAGACTAATGCTTGCTCTTTATGCAAGAGAAGTGCCATATGTGACATTGCCACGGTTGCGTTGTACCTTTTTTGTCTGTATTCTCGCTATTATATATAAATAGTGCGAAGAAGAAAGTCTGTTGTGGAGCACCGCCGAGTTCATTGTCTATGGTTCTCTGGAGTCTGATGGAACGATTCTAGCTGCAGCATCCTTGTCGTGTTTTCATGTCGTCTACACGTAATCTACACGTCGACTGTAAACGTAGGCAACAGCAAGACTGCTGTACGCGATGCGTCCGTGACTCTGCGTTGGCACACCTCAACATAAAGGTGGGTACCAGGACCACGACTTATAGCACAGGCGGCATTTTTGTAGGTGTGTTGCGTCTTTGTTGACCTATTTTGTACTTGTGCTTTTGGGGGGATGGTCTCGACCGATGATGAGTCCGCTCAGCAAGTGAGCGTGCCCGTCAACACCGCGATTTTCAACATCAATATGATCACGAATGAAAAAATACCGACCAGGAGTGCGTGCGGCGTGTCGCCTCCGGCACATCGCTTCAGGCGTCTCGGGGGCTTCCCTCATGGATACCCTATGGAAACCTTTACGAAGGCATTCCATTTTTTCTTGGTTCGTTGAACAGAAAGAACACTCCTGCGTTCACGTTTCTTCTTGGATTCGTCTGATTTAGGTACGCAAACGATTCTTGATTCATGATGCCGCTTTCATTCGTGTGCGCCCGAAATCCTGACAATGCTGCAGAATCCCAAAGTCGGCAGCATTTTTTCCGAAAGTTCGGTGTGATCCTTGTGCTACAGCATTACTGTAGTACAACCCTATTCTTCCTCAGGGTGAAATAATAAACTCGCTCTGCACAACACACACACACACAAGTGGGACTGATTCCTTCCGCGGCAAGATTTTTGCATCCATCCATCCATCCATCCTTGCAACATGAAGAAAAGATACATGCTACCAAACTGTCCTGTTGAGCCTGTTACCTAAAGGGGAGATTTCGCTGTATGCTGCCTGGGAAAACGAAGAAATATCAGAGGCTTCAGCTGACGCTATGAATTCATCGTTAGTTAGTACATCTTTGACTCTTTTCTGTGGATGGAGATGGATTCGTTTTGTCATCCTTCACAGTAGACTAATATCAAAGAAGAAAAATAATGCAATCCACATGACGCTTGTTCGGCTGGTGGTTTTCGAGCAAATTCTCCGTCTCGGCTCGGTACGCATCAGAAGCGTTAAGCCAGGCCCACAACTGCCTACGCCATTGTGGAGAGAAAGCTCCAGTCCATGCCGTACTCTTGCAGCACCCACCTTTTTCTATTTCATTGCTCTGAGCACTAGACTAGTGCTACTGCTGTAGTAGTGCTCCGAGTTACAGGGCCCCAATAGCCTGCCCCTCCCTAAGAACGCGGGCTACCCTAGCCTGGCTAGCCCTTCTCCGTCGCCTCGAGCTGCGGACGTAGGTCGAGTCGATCTGCCTTAGAATTGCTCCCACCAGACGAGACGCGGCCTTGCGGGTGTCTTCGTTGTCGTGGTTCAATACCTTCCGGGCGAATCGAATTTCGTTACGTCGCGTTGTTACTCGTCCCTTCAGACGATCGCATCAAAACGCGTGGCTGCGTCGGGGGGCTATTGATGAGTAGCACGGGTCAGAGCTCTCGTTTTACTGGCTTTCAAAATGCTTGTTTCTCTGCACAAGAAAGTGAGCCATATACTGCTGGATACCTCTTATCTGATAGGAGTACATTGTAGCAGCGTGGCACAAGAAGCGGAACAACACCGCTCGAAATGTTGTATGTGTTCGGCCAACAACTACTTACTTCGACAAATATCAGTCCAACGAAATATCCCAGGAAAAGCAGAGGGTCTCGTGCTGCACCTTGGTCGCCTCCGCCAGCTTGAGCAACCTCTCGAGCACATCTCCATCCTCTTCGCCTTTAAACGCCGCTGCCATAACAACTCCCACTTGGACAGCAACACGCCCTTCCCCGGCCTCCTTCGTTCCGCCGCCAATTGATGCCCCCCCTCTCGGGCTTTCGCTGCTGATGGTGGATTGCCCAGCATGAACCTCTCCACCCAACTTCTCCATTGGGGCGTCCCGTCGTCCCTCATTCACTGGGACACCCTCGAGTCCCTGGTGTTTTTTGGCTGCGGAAGAGGCGGTCACGCCAGAAACCGGGGCTGCCGCTGTGATTGTTGACGCCGCTGGGCTCACGCTACCGGCTTGCCCCAAGGGCGACGAGGGTTTGCGTCCGGTTGCGGTAGTTGCATCGTCGACATCGTCGTCGTCAGCGAGGCTAATGAGGAGATCGCTCGTTTCATTGTCTCCCATCCCGAATACGCTTCCGCTCATCGTGCTCCCCTCCATGAAGACTCCGCCGCCGCCGCCGCCGCCGCCGCCTGTCTCATCGGCATCACCCAATTGATCGCGGGGATCATCCCCACTCCCAAGGGCAAGAGAACTGTTTCCCTCCGAGCCACCGCCGTTCCTCTTTTGGAGCGAGCTCTCTCCACTGTTCTCTGCTGGCATCGCTGAACCCACCTCCACCTCCTCGACACTCTTTCTTCGCATTCGGAATTTGCTGCCGACGACGCTGCCACCATCGCCACTGATCCCGCCAAGAAGAACCACATCTCCCTTGCCTCCGAGTTCGAGATCGCCTTGCCTGGGCAACCTCGATGGCGGCTCGACGACAGACCGCAACACCCAGCAAGCCAGGCAGCTCAGCTCGGGGTCGTTGGGCCAGCGGCGGATGGAATCTTCGGCCACTGTAGCGTGTAGGTTTAGGGAGTGGAGTTGCCCCGCGGTTGAGGCATTTTCGTGGACGATCGCGGCTAAGGCGCTAACTCCGTACCTGGTTTGCGACGAGGAAAAGCCGATAATTAATTCTGATGCTGCTGCTTTTGGTGTTTTGCCCAGCTTCTCATCGAGGGCAGGTGCAACAACCCTTTCACGATGTCGAAGTTGGACCGCACCTACCTGCGTAGCTGCGCAGAGTCGCGGTGGGCGTCCACGGCATACCCCACCGCCGCCAGCCCCCCCGCCTCCACCACAGCCTCCTGAAACCGAAACACGCTCGGGTCCGAGTCCGAGTCCCCCTCTCCGGCGAAGACGGCCAAGGCCCAGCACCCGTACTCGCAAAGTACTCTGTCTTCCTCGCAGAACCTTTGCCATTTTGTTGTGTCGTCGTTTGGTTGATGTTTTCACAGGAGGATCAGAGTGAGGAGGGTTGAACAATGTAATCACCCATGGGGGTAAGTCAGGCGAAAGGGCGGGAGAACCATGGCAGACTGTTGTTGTGTCGTTCGCATGGCGACGGCTACAGAATTGATTATTGTGGGGGGCGTAAGGGGCATCGTGGGCGGCGAAAGTATGACGAAGGGGAGGGCTAGGCGAGAGGACATTAGTTTGTCTTGTACCACGTTGTTGCTCAAGAAGTCAGTCCGGTTTGTTCCTCGAGCCTGACCCCCTCAATACATGGCCCAACTTCCGATGAGGGCACAAAGAGCTCGGACGCGGATCTACCTCACGGCTTTGTAGGGGATGAGGAATGGTGGCTTTGATGTTCTACGTTGGGTTCCGTCGACACGAGCCGCCTTCGGCTTCTTCGCCGTCTTAGTCTAGGCGTCTGGGTCGGAGAGAAACTGTCCAGCCGCCCAATGAGCCATTGCCATACACATGAGCAGTGGCAGTGGCGGCCTGCAAGCCGAATGGCTGTTCTCAAACGATATACCATGTTGTTGGAACAACCTGGTCGCATGAGGAAAAACAAACGACCTATTGCGTTAGAAGGTCATCAAGCCATGAGCAAGCAACGGACCCTGACTGACGAACAGCAGTTGTCGACTCATTGGACACAGCATCACTTCGGCGAGAGTCGCAGGGTGAGTGAGTTAAGTGACTCTACGACGCAGGGTCAGCTCTATCGAGGGCAAAATACCGTCGTAGGAGGTTCGTTCCCTCAAGCGCAAAAATCGAGAAGGCAGTGGGCGTACTCAAGGTCGATGCCCATTTGTGAATGAGAACAGTCGACTTTGCATCGAACAAATCACGGGTGGTGGCTCCACATGAGCTCAACAACCAACAGGTCAGAGTTCCGCTCGTGAGCCCAACACGGCCACCTTAGACGGTTCAGAAAGACTCCGCAAACACAGCGGAATGTCAGTCCTCATTTGAGGCACACAGACGAGGGGGAACAGAGTCACTTATGCCAAACGTATAGAAGTTCAACTCGTTGCAATGGACACATTCAGAATGGACCCCCCACGAGCTATTTACTGTAACTCATGCGAAACCTGGGAGTGCGAGGTCAATCAAACTCTTTTGAAGCAAGAGCCTCCACGAGGGCCTATTCACCACGAGCCGGTACGAAGGGCGAGCTTTGAAAGACTCACTTGTTGACAATTTGAATGAAGAGCTCGATTCCCCGGCACTCCAGAAGACGCTCCCGCGACGCCGGATCCTTGACAGAGCACAATTCATGAACGGGTGTACCCAAAAGACGTTTGCGTTGTTGATTCGCAGGAGGACACAAGACGACAGTAGGGAGCAAGCACACGCGACACCACGTCAAATACTGGGTGAGAGGCGCGTGTAGGAGGAAATAGCAAGCATGGAGGATTCAAGAGGGCGGTCAGGATACAGGCATGGGGGGAGGCCGTCTCTTGGGTCCTTGCTTCTCTTCCTGTTGCCCGGTTGCTTTGTGAACTTCGTTGACTTCCCGGTTTCGTTTCTAGTTTCAAAAACTACGACTGTACCGTGAGGATACCGCAACCAACACAGGAATGGACCGCATCGCGAAACGTACCTTTCGCATCAGCGTAGCTGCAGCCCTCAGCGCCGCTCGATGGACCTCTACGAAGCAATGCACGCCGGCCGCTCCCTCGAAGTACGCCCCTCTTCGAAGGGTCGAGCGCAGCAGCTCGGACATCTTCGTTGCGCCTCGGACTATCCCCATCCTTTCCTCGGGAGTCAAAGCGACAGCAGCGGCATGCGGCGATGGTGCTGCTACTTCGGCCTCGACGGCATCGTCGCCGCCCTTCGGCTGCAGGTCCTCCAGCGGCCTCCTACGGAGCAGGCGACAGAAGACCGCGTAGGGAGTATTCCCGATGAAAACGTGTTGTCGGGTCACCTCGTGAGTCCAACTTGCGCTGTCCGAATACCGTCTCCGGAACTACGGCTGGAAAGTTTTCTGAGTGAATCGTGCTCCACAATTTACTGCTCACACTCCTTCTCACTCCCCTCTCATGAGATTGAGTGGACGGTCCTCTGTTGACACGGTCCGCCGTTGCTCCGCTGCCTTGCGTTTTCTCGTCTTTACTATGGCGCTCACGTTTCGGAGTAACCGTCAGAAGCACATGCATGGACAGGGGTGCACACAGTATTGTGTAGGCGTTTTCTCAGCAACGCAGTCGAAACCAGAAAATATGCAAACCATTCACTTCCATGGATTGAAGCCAACGAAAACAATTTGTTACATGTCGTAACGCATCATATCGTCTCCGTTTTGGAAGCCTAACGAGAAGAAGAGTGCATGTACACGCCTTGTCACCCCACCTCTCCAAGAATCCCTCCTGCGGTTCGACCATCCACAGCACCTTGCCCTTTCCACTTTTTCCTCTCTGGGGATGCTTCTCCATCGCCCCTCCCCAGTCCGTTGACAGTGTGACTATCGTACCCATCGGAAGAACATCTACCACCTGACTGACATTGCGGTTGAGGCTACGCAGGTGTTAGGAGGCAAGCGGGGAAGCCAACCACCTTGGGTACTGGATACCAGGAGTATTGAGTTCAGAAAGCTAGCTAGTGAAAGAGATGACCAAGTCACAGCCGTGCTTCGAAGCGTCGAGTGAATCGAACAGTGACAAATACTCTACTCTTTTTTTTGCAGTCGTCAATTTATTTTCGCATGTGAGCGATGCGGTGTAGTCCCAGGGCTAGCGTTGATTCCAAGGACGCCCTGTCCAATCTTGCGCGTATACAACAACTATGTTCTGAGACGGAAATAAGTATTCTTTGTTTGTATCACCAGAACGCTCCAGGAGAGCGTCACATCACACTCCTCTGGTTGGTGAGAAGACCGCAGGTGTTTCGCGCTAAAATGTACGGAGTACGCGGCGTGCGACAAAAAGTAGAGGTCGAATTTACACTGTGGTAGTATTTGGAGGGAGTCACGTGATCTCGCGTTGCCATGACTATTTGGCGTGATCAGAAGTTGAGTTGGATTCCGGCTGCATGGTGTACAAGCGATACGATAGGAAACAGCACCAAGGAGAACAAAGGAATGCAGCAACAACCTGCATCATCTGTGATCGGACCAGTTCCATACAGCAATTTTGGTGCAGAGGTGCACATCACGTTACAACACCCCGAGGTCTTCTCACCTCATCCGGGCGACAAGCCGGCGTCTTGTACACTTTGCACTTAAACCCCTGCTTGACCTTCATCGCCCATAACTCCGCCAGCGAATCGCCTTCATGAGGGGAAACCTTAACACGTGCTGTCTACGGGGACCGCAAGGGCAGAAAAAGATTGGCAATTGCGCAACAGTCGGGGCGCAGACGAGGCGTCTCACACGGGGGAAAATGATGCCACAGAAGCGGTGTAGGAGTAAAGTTCTCTGAAACGTGACATACAAACATTCCCATCGGTGACGCGGCTTATAGAGATCTGGGTGTTCGTGCGGAATCTGTGCTGGGTTAGGGTTCGGACGGTAGCAGTACTGCGGTCAGAATAACTTTGAAAGTCGTGCTAGAGCTAAAAGTGTCGTAGTTTCTCAATCGATCGAGTATGGACTTCGTTGTACAAGCATCGCCAACATCCGAAGCCCGCTGACGCCGCTTACTGTTCCACTCTAGAGTAGGGTATTTGGCCAAACCACAAAATATTTGTCATTTATTTCGAGCCCCGTCCTTTCGCACGGCAGTCGCTTTCTTTGTTTGGCCTGTAGCCCCTAGACTAGACCTTGTCCCATTGAGAATACCGAGCTCCAGACCTTGTCTTCCCTAGTTGTCAATGACATGGGAAGCAGTTGTTGCTCGTAGTACTCTCGACAGCGCTCGAGCTCTCGCTTGGCTTCAAGCCCTTTCTCGATGCTTGGCCATGCCGGATAGCACTCCTGCTCCGTTCGTACTAGGCTTCTGAGCATGGCTGACACCTGGTGGTGGTGGGATGACAGAGGTCTCGCAACTCGTACTTGGCAAACCGGAGAGCGCCTTATTCTACTGTCCGAAGCGACCTGAAAAGGTTAGCAAAGTTGTTGTTGAAGCTCGGTCTCTCTACCATAAGCCTGGACGGCAGGAGCCGCTTGCTACGTAACGCTTGCACAAATGTGATGCTTTCCGAGTCCTGTTTGTCGTTGTTCGCCTTCGTGTCATACTGGCCTCGTTGTTTTTATTGACATGGGGTCGCAAGAACTCGGGGGCTAACGGACATCTAGCAACGCCGATAATCGAAGTGGTGGGGCGTTCAAAACGTACTTGTACCGACAGTGAAGTGGTACGTGCAACCCGGATGAACCTGCGATTTTTTACTCTCTTATACCGTGTATCCTCAGTATATCCAGGATATCGGTGCGGGCACTACAAGTCTACAGTGGACTACTGTACACCAGTCCGTGTATTGTCCAATTTTCGGCTAATATATGTATACCCGCCAACCTAGGGCCATACCTCCGTAGGTCTTGCAAAGTACAAACCACCGTCGATGAGACTGGCAGTACGTATAACTGGTGCCCCGTCCACATCGTCGTAGATCCCTTCAATATCTTCAAGCTCCAATTCGTGCTTTACGTGGTTGACGAAGGGCGCCCAAGCAGACTGAGCGTGGGCCGCATGGATACGTACAGGAATCTTGACCTGTGCCAGGGTAGAAGATGGGGGAGGAGGGCACGTACATACAGTAGCTGCAATCGCAACCATTCCGATGCCTACGAGTAGAGCGTGATAGAGTTTGAGGCCTAGACTAGACTGTTTGATAGCCTCAGCCATCTGGCGGGTGCGCCTACGGCAGCTATACTTGGCGTCCCTGTGCCCGACTGCCGCAGGTATTTTAGACTGACAATCAACAGTCGCTCGTGATTCTGTGTTGAAAACGTCGGGGATTTGTCGCACAATCCTCGGACAAACAGCATGGAGAGTTGATGGCTTAGACTAGAGCTCTTTGGAGCTCTTTACAGCTCTAGACTATGCCAGCGCCAGTGCAATTGCTTGCCTGAAGCGACCGATCTCCCTCTTTGAAAATCGTCACAGAGATATCTTCGAACAAAACTCTCTTGTGCATCTCCTGCGGAAGATTGATTCCCCGGAGTGATCGTTGTACTCAGAATCTACTCGTCCTTTACCGAGCGCGAAATACAGATGGACCCTCTACTGATGATGGCATCCGTACCCCGGCACTGTCGAGAGAGGACACGAAACGGTATTAATTCCGCCGCACCAGTCCCGCTCCCCTCCCCTCCCGCATCCCGCAGGCCAATTTGTACTGAACTCCTTTAGAGGTTCTCTCGCCTGTGCCACGGAAACCACCCCCCACACCAATTGCCTTTCACACACTGCTGTCTACCGAGCGACCGGAGCGACCGAGTCACGTGCGTCCGGTACATTCGGTGTGGGTGTCAACGAAGTCCCAGGGAAAGAATTCAGCACTGCAGCATATGGCCAACAGTCCTCAGAACTCAATCCTGCCACTACCGCTGTTTGTAGAGCAAAGAGGGACACCGGCGAGGAGGTACGACAGGGGAAGAGAGGACGAGGGCTACGACCACAACCAGCCATGAAAGTAGATGGCGATGGGGGGTACGACGTGCGAGGGAGCACCGCTACAGGCTCGGCTGGATTCGTGGCTGGAAGCAACGTGGGCGTGCTGAAGTCGGTGTCTGGCACGAGGTACCAGGCGGTGGTATCAGAAAATGCCCGTTTCTCCGAGGTAAGACTTCGCTACCAACATGCGAAAGGATTGTCCCGCATCCCCGTGCTACTGCTGTATCGCTGTACTGCTGTACTGGTATCCCGGAACCGCGCGCTACCCACATTCTTGTAAGATGTTCTCTTCTTTCCCTCTGTCGCCGGTGCACTTTGAAAGCGTATGGATATAAGTGAATAAGTTACTGGGCCACATTGTTGTGCCGTTGGCTACCTCGCTTCGATTGGGAACATGTTGGAAGCGACACCCTGCAAAGCTCGTTGTTAGTAAACTTGATCGACTTCATAAGTCTCGAGGGAAGGGATTGCTGTACCCTTCTCGCGATAAAAATATCTCAGGCAGGAACCGCANAATGGGGGGGGGGCGGGGGGGGGACTCATAGTCGTGCATGCCGTAGTAGTTAGACTATTGACCTCGCATCCCTACAAAGCCGGGACGGAGCACGCCGGGTTCTCACCGGACCAGGCTCTCACATCACCAAGCGCGAAGCGCCGTGAGATATTCGGCGAGTCGCATGAAGGGTGCGCTGCATCCTGCTAAGGGTGTTCGGCATCTTGTGCTTGCGTCCTTGCGTGCGGATGACAGTTGCGTATGACTTAATTTATTTTGTGGTGCTTTCACTTCCTGAGACAGTTGTAAGCACTGTGTAACTGCCTCGAGGGTGCTTGACCAATGAAAACAACGTGGTGCGATCATCCCCCTTGCGCGGAGTGAGGGTTCTCGACCCCGCACAACATGATCTACTCGACCACCATTATGGTTACCACCAAAAAAAACAGAATTAAAAAAAAAAAACGGTAACCTGGTTGCCGAGTTCACGAAGTAAATTGGCTTGTTTTACAACGTCGTTGCCAAGCGACGAAAGCCCAACCCCGATGGCAAACACTGGGGGGGGCGGAGAAAAAAAAACTACAAAGTGGGTGGCCCGATATAGTGCCGGTATGTGCAGAGAAAATTCACCGGCACTATATCGGCAACCCGTACTTTAGAAAATCGTGCCGATACATTGCCGGTTTGGCACTATTCATGTTTTGAATATTCCTCAATAGTGCCAACCGGCACTATTGAGGTACTCTGTTGTATTTCATGATGTGGCGCTCACGCTGTGCGGGGCCAACAGAGTACCAAAGTGGAACGAATGTAGTGAAGCTATTGTGTGGGCGGCGTGGGCAGTCTCTCTTGCGACACGTGTGGTTCATTGTTAAAAAAATAGCTTGCATGTTGCACCCTTTCCCGCCTCAGCACGCTCGTTGTACATGTTCTGCTCAGCTGAAACGTCATGTCAAACCTTCAAATCATACCGCGCTGCCATGTTCCAGAGAGATGCACCTCACAGATGCACCTCACAGGTGCCCGTTGTTCGGTGGGTGAGAAACCAACAGTGTTGGGGCTGGCCTCACACGGATGAAACCATTTCGGGAATCCTCAACAGCACCCGTCGAACGCACACAACCGAACACGTCATGCACCCGATCCCTTCCGTACAACAAACTAGTCAAGGAGGCCAGGTGTCACTCCTCGCTGCCCTCCTTCGATGTTGCAAGATCAGATTAAAAAAAAAATACAAAACACGACAGCAAGGAAGGGCGCGAGAAAAAAACATCCAGTCTGAAGCTATACCCCCTCCTCCCTCACTCCGTTGCATCAACAAACTCTCATATGTCTGACTGGGGCACTCCCTTAGCGGCATGTGGTGCTATCATAGCCATCTTCGCTTTCGATAGGTAGAACGCCGCATCTCCGTGTCCACTCTCCCGTTCGCGAGTGACGGGCATCTTGGCCTTCCGTGCTTTCTCAAGTACCTCAAGAACTATCTCGTCCACCTGCCGTCAAAAACAGAGAGTAAAATGCAGAGGTTAGTTGCGGGGGATCGAGCGACTATTTCCGAGCGTTAACAGGTTAACGGGACAACGCAACATACCGTGTCAAGCTACGTTCTGCTTGCAACAGTTTTTTCGTGTAGTGTACACTGGAGGGGGAAAAAATGCGCGCGAAAAAAAGCAAGATTGAGCGACGACGCATGTGTACTGCTGCTTTTGTACTGGTTTGACACAAAAAAGGCGTGTGCCTATACTGCTGTAGTAGTGTATCTCGGGAAAAGACAAAAGAAACAGAACAAGAAAAGAAAGAAAAAAGAAACAACAAATTAAACATTCGGGAACCACAGCGACCAAAAACAAATGACCCGCACAACAAGGCTCGGACAAAAAAAAAAACTTGGTTGAGGTCGGCCAGATTAAAAAAAAGGACCGTGAATAAAAACAGCCCGAGAAAATTGGCCGCAAAAAAAAAATGCCCGGGCAGGCACCGAATGAAGTTGGACAGCAGCGTATGTATTGCACCTCCTGAAACTCTCCTTTGCGTTCGCTTTTCTTGTCGCCGCCGCCGGCAGCAGCCGTAGTCTCAATCTTCTCCCGTTCGGCCTTCACCTTTCGGATCAACCACTCCGAGCAATTGAAGCGCTCTGCGATCTGGTGATGAGAGACTTTGGCGCTCAGCAGCTAGAGGACCTGAACCTTCTCGTTGATGTCCAGCCGCGCACGAGGACGAGAATCCTTTTTCTGATCCCCACCTTTCCCCGCCGGGCGTTTAGACGGTCCCGCCCCAGCACCCCCGGCTTCTGTCGCTTGCGCTTGCCAGTCTTGGCTTTGAGGCACGCGCCGCAGATGCGACGCATCTCGCTGTCGCCATCCACGTTTCCGCAGTTGCCGTGAACCCGCCCGCCACACCCCCCGCTGCAAACGTGACGATGAGGAGCTTGTGGCGCATGGTCCGGTTGGTGGCACAGCTCACCTTCCGCACATGGCATGGTGCGCCTCTGCGTACAGCTGTTCGGGTCTGCAGCAGCACTTGTACTCTAGTCTGCGTGTTTGCTTGTCGTCTGTGTGGGTGTGTGAACGTGTTTGAACCGGCACCATTGGGGGGTACAGTAGTGCCAAACCGGCACTATATAGGGCAACCCTCAATAGTGCCAACCGGCACTATTGAGGGCGCTGTCTGTGCACAGAAATTTTACCGGCGCTATACCGGCAACCGGCACTACTCAACCGGCACTATATCGGGCCACCCACTGTTAGCCCTGCGCCTGACCCCCCTTTTTGGTTTATGCGCGTGGTCGGGCTGTTGGTCGAAAAACCACAAATATATAGTTTTTCCGCTTTTCAGGTCGCCGGCGCCAAATCTTGTTTTGACTTGATATTAAAGAGCGAGAGAAGAACGAGAAATACTCGATGCCACAAACGAGCTGGCTCTTGCGGTTCAGTACACACCTGTGAACAGGACATATCTATGGATTCATCGGTCAGTTTTTCAACCGGCGGGTTCTAACCCATCGAACACTCTAAAAACAAGTGATTTTCGGCCCTTTTCGCCTGCTGCCACGAACGTGAGCAACTTCAACGCAAATCGCCACCGATGAAATCGTAGCTCTCCTTCTCAGCAAGGTGACGCAAAAAGCCACGCTAGAATCCACTGCGTCATCGTCGCGCAAAACGAATCCCCAGATCGGGTACTCATCGGGTACTCATGGGTACGTCTGGGAAGAAAAAATCGCCGGACTCGAGGAAAAAACGAAAGCAGTTCTCGAGACAACGAGATACGTGTCGAAAAACATGGTATGACGATGGAGGCCAGGGCGTCGCAAGCAAGGTTCGACGGGCTGGTGAGGAGGGCAGACGTCGAGGAGTTGACACGGAGCCGCGACGCCGCAACGGCGAAAGCTGACGCCGCCCGCGTACAGAAGAACAAGGCGAATGCGGCAAAGAGAAAGGCGGAAAGAGTAGCAGCAGAAGAAAAAGAAGCAGCAGCAGCAGAAAAAGTTGAAGCAAGCACGCAGCGAGAGCTACGCCAGGTAGCAGCACAAGCTGATAGTGGGCGGGGTGGTAGGCAGTCGTCTTAGGTTGGTGGGCGCGGGCGGAGGCAATGCGAGCGCGGTGGTGGCCGGAGCACCTGGGATGATGTGCGAGAGTTTTTGTTTTTTTTGTGCGTGTGTTTTTCATGCTGCTGCTGCTGCTGCTGCATTTTTTCGGTGCAATGATTTTTGTGCCACGGCACAAAGGCTGTACTGCCGGCGCTACTATAGCTCTTTCTGTCGTTGCTGCGCAGTCAGTAGCTCTGGCATACGTACTTGCTGCGCAGTACCTCTTCGGCCTCAGGCAGGCGAGGAAACGTTGCAAGCGTGGGCAGTTGCTTTTTGATGTTGTGTTGTGTCAAATCAACTTTTTTTTTTCGTGTTGAGTACAAAAATATGCCTGCCATTATCCATCAACTTCGGCGTTTCTTTCGTCATCGCCTACATTTGTGTCACGGCGCAAAGGCTGTACCGCCGGCGGTACTGCAGCTCTTTCTATCGTTACTGCGCCATCAGTAGCTCTGGCTTATACACGTGCTGCACAATACCTCTTCGACCTCGTGCAGGGGAGGAAATGTCGCGAGCGGGGGCAGTGCCTTTCGGGTGGTGTTGCGTTGTTCCAAACGACGTCTTTTTTTTCGTGTTGATTAATATACATCTGCCTTCATCCATCGCGGATTCTTTATCACATCTCATCGTCATCCTCCCCGCTCAGCTCGTCGGACAGACCACTCTCAGGCTCCGACTCCGACACAACATCGTCGATCACGCTCCTAACCTGCCACTCGGGGCCATGATTTGTGGCGCCGGTCAGCAGTGAGGTGGTCGCAGGTCTAGTTTGATCACGAGGGAGCACACGCATCAACCCCACCGCCGTGTGTTGTCCGTGTATGTGTTGTTGTTCGCGCGCATCCACGCCCGCTCAAAAAATTTCAAAAAATACAAGCCATCGCAGCACGTGTTCAGTCTGTTCGCCCTGGAATGGACGCCGCTGTCAAAATTAATCGGCTTTGATTGGCTTGGCAACGAAAAAAGAAAGAAAAAAGTCCATTCGAAAGAACCTCCGCTTGACAGAATTTGGGCTCAAAAACAGGGTCAGGCGCAGGGCTAACTGTATATGAGTGTTCTTGGTCGTTTGATGCATGGTATGTATCGAGCGCCGTTGAATTCTAGGCCGGCCATGATAGGGTTTTTTGGCCTCGCCCTCTGGTCTGATGTGACGTCCATCCTCTTCGTTTTGAAGACGAGTGCGGTCTATTGCCGAGAGGAAAGTGCGGGAGATGTGACTCCCGATTGAAGGACAAAACAAGGGACAGGACCGTTGTAGCCCCTGCTAGAGGGAGCTGGTCTGCCCCCACATGCCTAGCTCATTGTTCCAATGAGAGCAAGGCAAGAACATGCATTGCTATCCAAAGAAATGAAGCAACAAGTGAGTTTCCGCGTTCTTTGATCATTTTCCGTGGCACTGACCGCGACGGCTACTTTCAATAGGACAAAGGCCGGTCGCTTGAGCACGCAGGGCAACTAACTGTGCACGCAGTAGCCCTAGCAAGGGTTGTTCTATAAAGTCAACATGTTGGACCAAGCGCACAATCGGGGAAATTGGGGAGGGTTGGGGTCATCGATAGGGCCTGCGTACCCCCTCCCTGTTCCATGTTCTCATATTTCATTTCTCTCGAAGGCGATCCTGTACAACGCATGTTCCGTTCAGCAGTACGTGTCGACCGCGCTATGTACCCGTCTGGCCAAAAGTGAAACTAAGCCAGTCCGATACAACGGGAAAAAAAAAAGAAGAAACTACGACCAGTCTGCGGGCTTCGCCGCCGGGGGGGGGGGGGGGAAGGAAAAAANGGGGGGAGTAAGGCAAAAAATGTTGGATGTCAGGGTCTAGTCTATGGGCGTGCGTGTGTCTGTGTGCTTGTTCGATTCCGCCGCAAATTGGTATTGGCCTCGTATACCGTCGGAACAATCGGCGCAACGTCCTTCTCTCAGTCGATGCACCTACTGTACCATTCATCAGTATTCCTTGCGATAGAAGTACCATATATCTGTGCGAGGCCGTCATATTGTAGACTTGAGGACGCTGACTCGTGCCGAGTGCGAAGTATAATCGGTTCCACCAGAACAAGAACCAAAGCCGAGCTATTTCCGACCATCACGAAGGTCGGTAGGGGTTTCCCCAGCGCTTTGCATGTGTGTGATCAATTTGTGCAATCTGCGCCTTTCCCGCACGTGCGTAACTCTCGCCAAGCTCCGCTGTTCTGTGATCGACGATTGAATCGACGCATGGCGCCCCAGGTTTGGAAGCGTGGCTCAAGAGAGGTAGAGGCATAAGGGAACCGGAGGGGGTGGGGTGTACTCATGTCAACGCATGCCGTAGTCGTTTGGCCATAGACATCGCATCCCTACAACACCGGGACGGAGCGATGCGCTGGGTTCCCGCTACCTTTGATAAGGATGGGTCAGAAGCTTGTCATCATCCCTACGTTTTGCTGTACCAGAGATACGACGGAGGCGGGGGCGTGGGAGACTTGTACTCGGTAAAGCCAGCAAGGAGGTTGGCCTCAGCGGCACCACCTCGATAACAGCCTTCCGTTAACCGTCCCGTATATAAATCGTACACCATCACAGCAGGATGACTCTGGCAGCGGGGTTCAACCCTTCGAGGTAGAGCTCCTGAGCGATGTCGAAGGCGCTTCAGAGAAAAGAAGGCCGGGTCCTGAGATGGATGAAGCTTATGGAGCTTCGTCAACCTCGGAAAACGACAAGTGGATGCGGAACATCTGGGCGGTGCAAAACAGAGCCGTCGTGATGAGCTACTTCTGCGTCGGATTCGCGATTCGGTTCCTGACCACGCCGATCTCCTACTACATGGTCAACGTCATAGGTGATTGATTCCTAGACAAAGTGCCCCCCCCCCAGAGCGAGCATGCACATGATGTGAAATCCTTCGAGATTTTTTAGATGGTACCGAATAAACGAGCGGGTTTTTGTCCACGGGTTTTCATGTTTGGCGGGTCGTTCTTTCCAGGAGAGTTTTTTTTTGCGTTGCTGGTAGAGGTGGGATCGTTCCGCATGAAATGAACCTTCTCCGCTTGGCGCACCGCGAATCTCAGCTACGGCGTAGGTTAACGCAGGTGTCACCGCCAATCGGTACGTGCGTGTGTGTGTACGTGCCCTGTTGGCGGCCGTTTCTTGTGCATGCCAGCACGCCTGGCCGGCCTGGTTGGACATGCCCGCGACCGAAAACGCACCCGCGAGTCGCCTTACCCCTTGTTTGTGGCGTTTTTTTGCAGACCTGTTCTGTTCGCCTCGGCCAGACGGCGGATGAACAAACTTAACCCCTAAAGGCACTGGGCGTGGCCACCCATTAGGTAACGCCATTGGTCTCGAAGCATCCATCGATGGCGGCAAAATTTACCCCCCTCTCCTCCCCATCATACGACCCCCAGGTTCATCCTTGTAAAACGTAGCCTGGGCTGGCGAAAAACTGGCGAATATGCTCCGTCCCCGATATTGTACGGATGCGAGCAGCCAATGGTCTAGCCACCACGGCATACGTACACTCCCCCTTAACCTCCGAACCTCCGAAATCCCCTTGCTGACAGGGGCTTCGCCGGGGCAGCAGAACATCATGATGACGCTGGCCCAGCTTCCTTGGAGCTTCAAGCTGGTGTACGGGTTCATATCGGACAATTTCCCCATCAGGGGCATGCGGAGAAAGCCCTACTTCATCATGGGCTGGCTGGTGTACGTCTTGACCAATATCTACGTTGCGACGAAGGAGAGACCGAGGTGAGGGCCCGGGTGGCATCAATGTCTGCTTGTTTCAGCAGGGGTTCGAAAATTCCTGGAAAGTTATCTGGCAGCTCGTTCATTCCCAAGGCCTAGCCAGCCAGCTGTTCCCCGCGCGATTTCGTCGAAGCATTTCTCGAGGATGGTTTTCGATAGGCTTTTTAGCAGCCCTTTCGAAGATTCTCCAGAAGAATGTCGTGCAGGTACAGTTTTTCCAAGCGAGAAGGGAAGCGGCCTCTTGAAGGCAGTCGGGGTAGAAACCGTGTTCACATCGAGTACCGCACCAACCCCGACAACCCCATGTTTGGTGCTGGTTTTTCCGGCGATCGTGCAGGTCTTGGTAGGGCAAGCGATGGATTGCTGTAGAGCCCGTGGTAGGAGTTGTCCATGTCTTGTCGTTTCGGAGCGGATAGGCGTCAAGCACTATGGCAGGAGGGGTGTGCCAAGCATCGTATACCGCCGTGTCTGGGTAAGAAAGTCTTTCTGCGCCCGCCGGTTGTTCGGTCATCCCCAATCCTTGAAGAATAGAAGTACTAAAATTTCACGCACACACATTCCACTCAACATATCCCAAACCGTAACTTATGAAATGGATTTCACGTTCGTTCAACACGTGATTTTGTGAAGTTTTTCTTGTCGAGAGTACGGAGCTCTGGGTGGATGTTTCGAACGTTGCCGGGTGCGAGACGGCTGATCTTCCCCATCGTCGTCGTGCAGACTTGCATTGGTGCTGCCGGAGAAAGAACGAATGGTGCTTCGGAAGTGATCCAGCTGGGATTCGAGCCGATGCGCGTATTGTTTGTTAACAAGTCTTGCTCGCTGACTGAGTAGTCCGATGAATCATTCTTATAACATTATATACTCTCGGCTCGCAGCCTCGCAGCTGGACCGCAGTGGTAGTAGGGATCTCCGGAGCCTGACTGGAACAGCACCAGGGCTTCACGCTTGGTCCCCTACCGTAGTACTTGGCTTCGTAGCGTGGCGATAGATCGGACCTGTATATGTTGTTGATGTTTTTCACAGTAACATGATTACCGGAGGAGGGTGTGTATGGTGTGACGGAACTGGGGGAAGACCTCAAGGTTGGAAAGAGGGGTGTGGATGTAGCAGAGCCTAGGGTACTCTTTTGGACGGATGTGGTAGACAAGTCGTTCAATCTGTGGAATATCATCATATCATCATTTGCAAGGTACTGATCCCCGATACAGAGCTTCATCATGGCGTGCGAGAGTCCGCAAAAGGGTTGGAAAATAGTGACGGATTTCTCTCAGGAGAACAACGAATCTGAGAAGTCACCATTGGAGCAGGACTGGAAGAAGTTAGCGATGCGAGAGATATAAAACCCACAGGACAATATGAACGTTCATCCGTAACTATTTTTCAACCCCTTTGCGGACTCTCGCACGCCACGATCTGACTCTGTATTGCTGGATACAGCACCTTGCTCATGATGATATTTCACAGCTTGAACGACTTGTGTACCACATCAGCCCCAAAGAGTCCCCTCAGCTCTGCTACATCTACGCCCCTCTTTTCAACCTTGACGTCTTCCCCCAGTTCCAACACAACATACACACCGTCCTCCTGAAAATACGAGGTCATTTTACTGCGAAAAACATCAAACAACATACACAGTTCCTGCTCCTTCTTCACACTGCCGAGCCAAGGTTCTACGTATCTGAACCAGGGTTGACACGAAACAAACGTGCCTGAGTGGGCAAAGCCCTGGTGTCCAGCGATGGTCTCGGCTGTCGCCTTGGCCGCTTGCACCACGATGTGTGCTACGCTGTCGGGGACTGGTGTTCCTTGGCTGGAGGGTGATGGCTGGTTGCCCGTGGGCGGTGGGGAAATGTTGCCCCTGGTTGTCTCGGGTTGGGCTTGTACCCTTGTTTGAATTTCTTGCTCCATTATTTCTTCCAGCTGTGTTCCCCACCAAGCGCGGAGAGATCGGTTCCCTCCGAGCTTGCCATGATGTGTGCTGTTTTGGGAGTCTACCGACTGCGCATGAACATACAGCCCCCCAGGAAGATTCTTCCGCGCACGCGCATAAACCGAATCGATTTGGCTCTGGTGTGCGTAGTTGCTTCCTCAACAAGACGCTGAGAGAAGGCTCGGCATTTGTCCATTGCTGGCCTGCTCTTTTCGAATCTCCAAGCCGTCTGATGCGGGTGCTGGTGGTTCCGCATGTTCCTCGCTGATCGCTGCCGAACCCGCAGGATCCTCCAATCTTTATTCTGCTTCCTTCCAATCGCCTCTGCGATTACCATTGGCTGCCCTGGCTGCTCCCCCTACAAGTCTCCCTAACGCTGAATATTGGTGTCTCTTCTCTCGCGATTGGGGGGGTAGTATCCAGCTCCTGGCGGTGGGGTCGCTGATCATGTCAATGGGGTTTATGCTGTCGGACGTGACGACTGATGCCATCTTGGTTGAGCGGTCCAAGCACGAGCCTGCCGAAACCAGGGGAAGCATGCAGGCCATCGGCTACAGCGTCCGCTTCGTGGGCAGGTGTGTATTCTAGTGATTATTTTGTGTGTGTCTTTTATTTGTCATTTTCTTTTCCTTGTGTTTATGGTTGTTGTCGTTGGTGTCGTCTTGTTGTTCGTGGGTGTGGTGACGATGTCGGTGTTCTTGTTGAATTCTTGACCTCAAGTCCAGTAGTGGTGCAACCGACACAGCAGTGGACGATTCCGCCGTCACGAGCTTTCATCACGGGATTTGTTCAATCGCCATGCCCGGGGAACAATGGGATCGTGTCTCATACAATTGTAATGTGTTCTACCAGTGAGGGATAACATCGCCAAGAGACGACCTTCGGACAAGCCCTCTCTGAAGCGGAAGCCATCAATACCACCAACACCAACAGCCAACAGCCAACAGCGTCACACCACCCACAGCAACAGTAGTTGCGTCTCGCTCTAGAACGTGTTCCTCGCTGCGTCGACCTCTCCTCTATCCCTGTTGTTCTAACCCTTACGCTGGCCCTACCAAACTATACCGCTTGTCGGTGTCTCTTTCGGCTGACCGACCTCCGTGTGCCCCCCAGCCTGTTGGGAAGCACGATGGGCCTGTTGCTGTACAACAAGGACAAATGGGGGTGGGGCTTGTCCATTCAGCAGCTCTTCTTCTTGAATGCCATCTTCCCTGTGTTGTTCATGGGGCCATGGGTGTGGTCGCTTAGGGAGACGGCTGTGGTGACGGACGGCAACGTCCCCATCGAGCAGCGGCTGCGGGAGCAGGTGGGTTGACTGTTGATTATTGTTTTTTTCTTGTGGTGAGGAGGGGAGTAGCCGCGGGACGGTTCGTGAACCTGCCCTTGCGCTCCCCACCGTCGACCGCTCACACTTCAACCTTGCTTTGTACCGTATTTGACGCAAGATAACAGTCCCACGTAAACACATCACCCAGTTCCACACCCGGCAAGTTGGAGAAGCTATGTTTGTAGAACCGGTACAGTATATGTAACATATATTGTGGAAAACCCACGGTACTCCATACATCCTGGACAAAAATGGTACTTCTGTACGAGTGATGAAATGAATGCCACAATCACAGTTGAAACGTGTTGACATCTCTCGCCATCTTGTTTCGCCGCATGGTCCTTTCGCTGGAACCGTCACATCTCGTTCAAGCCCTCGTCACCATCAGCGTGCATACTTCTCCTTCCAAACTCGCTCCTCGAGCCCTTTCTTCCACCTCAAAGCTGACCCGTTTTCTCGGACCGTTCTGTGGACCGGTCCGTTGGTCGTTTCTGGCAGTGCACGGAAGTGTTCCGAGCGTTGGAGCAGAAAGCAGTGTACGGGCCGTTGGGGTTGATCTTCATTTACAACCTTTTTCAGGTAACCGTTTTCCTTTTTCTTCTACTTGTTCTTCTTCCTGCTTCTCCTGCTCGTGTGACTGTATATATTTGCCGGGGGGGTTTTATGTGCCTCGTCCCTCCTGGAAACTGGCTCTTGGGCAACAAATGCTGCAAAATCTATCTCTACACGTGTCCACACAATCATTCGCGAGGGTATGTGTGTGTGTTTTCGTCCCCTATTAGTTATGGCATAAATCACGGCTCAATGATGATGCTACGATGAAAGACGTGTGTTTGAAGACGAAATATTACAGTCGGAACTGCAATTGGAACTGCTGAAGTCACGTAACGGTTGAAGTGTTGACAATGATAATTATTGTGTCAGCAGATCAAGGAGGTGGCATCTGCTTAGCTCTTGTTGCGTTAAAAACATATAGCTTGATCCCAAGCACCGCAGGCGGGGAAAGTGTGTTGTTTCTTCCTTCTGTGTTACCCCAGCTGGTGCGTCAGAAATGCACACCGGAAGGTGTGCAGACTGTCGCCCAAACATCGTAGAATGAACGGCTGGCTTTCGCGCGGGGATCTCAGCCGGGCATCAAGATTTGGGTGCCCAAGTGCTCCTTTCGGATGGATGCGATGCTCAACTTCGACTGGTGTGCTGATTCTGTGTCCAGACGATATACTGGTTCGCTTTTTTGCCATTTTTTTCCCGATGACCTTTACCTCTCCTACCGGACAATCTGCGTTTTGGTGCAGGTGCCCAACGCTGCGTGGAGGTCATTCCTCGTCATTGGGCTGTCTTTCTCCAACTTCGAGGTAAATCTTCTTCCTCTTGTGTCTTGAGCTGCTAAACGCCCGCGGCATCTCAACTCACTCTCCGAGGTCTAAGACGTCGTAGGCTGTCCAAGACTTGGAAGCCGCTTGTGATGTATCCGAGTGATACATAATTGTTGACTCGGCACGCCCACCCTTATATGCACATATGTACAGTAGCGTGCAGGTACACGTCAATACTTGAATGGAAATTTGCAGCCATGTGAATGCCCATGGTTGTCGACATGCATCCCGTATTTTCCCTCTCTCCCACCCACGGCTCTGTACGTACAATATTTGTGCGATGCGACTAACGTGGTCTCGGCCTTCTCTTGACGTCACCGCTGCCGCATGCGGTTCTACCATAAACCTCCGTCTTTTTAGCTCGGTATTCTTGGTGTGATCGGTTCCCTGATGGCTAGCTTGGGGCTGCTGGCGTACAAAAAATGGTTCTTCCACTCAAGCTGGCGGAAGCTGTACGTTTGGACGACGTTGATCGTCTCGTTTTTCAGCGCTTTCCAGATTCTGCTCATCTTGAGGTGAGGCCTGCCTTTTCCTAGGCAAGATTCGTGTCTCGACTTCCGATGCGATGATGACGTCCGTTGTTTGCTTTATAGAGTGGTCGGACAAGTGTTTCGCTTCAGGTTCAATTTAGTTGCTCGTGTGCTTTATCTTTGTTAGCAGTTGGACTCGTAGCTCTCGCTGTACAAGTCGGTTGGGCAAGGACTGGTTGTTCCCGTGTAGGCCGCCTTTCAAGTTGTCGTGATCTTCAAGCAATGACGGTCCTGTGAAAACAACTATGTTGATGTTGTTCCTTTGTCGCGAAGAATGAACCCATATCTTATGGCAAGTGTCTATCGCAACGCGGGCACAACCTTCTTCTTAGAGTGCTTGTTTGCGGTTTTTGGTGGTTTGGGAGGCGGTTTCGACTTGCATGCCGTCTCTCGACGGCTGGATCGCATTCTTGCCGCTTATCTGATGAATCGTTCCTCCGCGAATTTTTTTTTGTTCATCTTCTGTACACGAATAAGCAACGCGTGTGTGTGAGATGGGTGATTCCCGGGCAGTATGCACGGTACTGTTGTGAAGGGAGTTCATGTGCACTTTTTTTTGTCGCTCTCCGAAACAGGCACGCGCAACTCATCTAGGCTTCTCCTCTTCACCTCTGTCTAGACAATCGTCGGTTGTTTACGTCCTCTGTTGAACGATATATGGCCGCCGCGATTCAAGTCCCCCGTCCCACCATGATAATATTGGACTGGTCCAGCGGGGTAACGCCCGCTTGGTCTGCAATGGCCCGACTTGTTCCTCCCTAGCGTTGTAGCTCCACACCAAGGCCCATGGCCTGGTGGTGAGCACCTCGCTCTCATACTGCTGAGCCCCCCTCCCGCTGACGAACCAATTCCTTGGTGCGGGCTTGGCTTCCAGGGTGAACAAGGTGTTTGGTATCGGTGACCTGGTCTTCTCCATAGGGGACGACTGCATCGCCGATTTCGTGTCGAGCATACAATTCCTTCCCGTGGTTCAGATGGTGAGCAAGAAGGGGGGACGGCCGTGACGCCAAAAGGTGTTGGGTGTGCCGGTGGTTTACGACCCACTCCCGGCCCGAATGTGCCCTTGGTTTTGTGTATCTCTTCAAGGGCCAGAGGCTAGAGGTTGACTGGCCGTGCTCGCGTTTGTTTTGGGGTACTCAGAGGCCGACGGCAATCTACGGGATCGATGAGAAGGTTCCGTGATGTTGCAAAGTATGTTTTTGTTTGCCATCGGGGTTGGGTTTTCGTCGCTTGGCAACGACGTTGTAAGACAAGCCCCCCCCTCGGTCCCCGCCCCCCCAGTGTTTACCATCGGGATTGGGTTTCCGTCGCTTGGCAACGACGTTGTAAGACAAGCCCCCCCCTCGGTCCCCGCCCCCCCAGTGTTTACCATCGGGATTGGGTTTCCGTCGCTTGGCAACGACGTTGTAAAACAAGCCAATTCACTTCGTGAACTCGGCAACCAGGTTACCGGGTTTTTTTTTCCTCTTTTTTTTGGCGGTAACCATAGTGGTGGTCGAGTTGATTACGTTGTGCGGGGTGGAGAACCCTCACTCCGCGCAAGGGGGATGATCGCACCACGTTGTGTTAAAATGGTCAAGCACCCTCGAGGCAGTTACACAGTGCTTACAACTGTCTCAGGAAGTGAAAGCACCAGGAAATAAATTAAGCCATACGCAGCTGTCATCCTCACGCAAGGAAGTGAAGCACAAGATGCCGAACATCCTTAGCAGGATGCAGCACACCCTTCATGCGACTCGCCGAATATCTCACGGCGCTTCGCGCTTGGTGATGTGAGAGCCTGGTCCGGTGAGGACCCGGCGTGCTCCGTCCCGGCTTTGTAGGGATGCGAGGTCAATGGTCTAACGACTACGGCATGCACGACTGGCTATGAGTATGAGGACACCCCGTCCCCTCCTTCTCCCCTTTGTTGCAATGCTCTTTTTACCACAGTATATTTCGATGTGCCCCGATGGTGCGGAGGGCACGACCTACGCCATTTTGACGACCATGTCGAACGTGTCCATGGCTGCGGCTTTCACCCTCGGGACCTTGTTCACCGGCATATGGGACGTGAGCAATGAGGCTTTCGGGTGAGTCAAGGCACGAACGCTGGGCGTGTCGCGTTGGTCTCGTTTGTAATCGTTTGCCTAACATCGGTGTGCTTCACGCGCGTTACACAGCTTTGTTTTTCCGTCCGTATTGGACCCGGTTCTATGGCTGGAGTCACCCCGAAAAATGGGGAAAGAAGATCGAAATGGCACAAAATCCTGTTTAACTGCATTTCTCTTGGCAGTTGCATTGCGTGCTCCCCCTCCCAAACAGCATACAATGCACATGGCGTGAACTGAACACATATCATGTAGAAGGCCGTACAATCAGGTCCACCACTGCATCACCCCTTTCCATGTGAAAGATCTCATGTCCTCTCTCTCTGTGTGACGTTGTTCATGTGGGTTCCACGTGATTACCGCGTGTTGCCTGCCTATGTTTCGTGGTCCATTTCCTTGCTTTTTCGGGCTTCCCCGGCAGCCGCGGCGACTTCACCGGTATGTGGAAGCTGACTCTCCTTACGAGCTTGATTCAGCCGCTGCCGCTGATATTGGTCAGGTGCGGCTTGAGATAACAAACAGACAACGGGTCTTGAGCTGGGCGCCCACCAAAACTGTAGTGTCCAAGGTGCCGCTGCGGTCAAGCTTTTTAACAATCCTTATGTAGCTCGAGTATTTTGTAGAGCTTGGAAGGTTTGTGTCTCCAATGTTGGACACGGACTTGCGAACGATCCCAACACTCGCGGGCCACTCACTCCCGTCAGGATCAAGCCCGAGCGGGTTGCGTTAAAAGTGCAAGTGGTCTGGCCTCTCCATAAGTCTGCAGTCCCGAGTAGCCCGTGGCCCGAAGTGCAATAAAGTTTACTTCCATGAGATGCATATTGCGAAGACGAGGGCACGCGGCGAAAAAGAGGCGACCAATCAGATTTCCCGGTTTTGGCAAACGGGGCAGCAGATGTTCCCATCATGGGCTTGAAACAACAGGTTTATTTTCTCCTGCTTTGTCGTTTTCATGTTCGAACCAGGCGACTCCCGGCAAACCAGTCGGAGCAACAGGCCCTTCAGAAGACCGGCATAAGGAACCGATGTGGAGGTTACGTGCTCCTCACGGTGCTGTTCGGGAGCCTGTTTGGGACTGTGGTGGTCTCGATCAACAGTCTCAGCTCTTGAGCGACGGAACTGGACACGCAGCCACAATAGGGCGTGTCTGTTTTCCCATACCCGGGAAGGATATGGGTTTCCCGGGCAGTGGAACTGGTTTTGCGGGGCCCCCTTTTTGACGGACGGGGGCCCTTTTGTATAACCTGGCATAGTCTAAACTTTATTTTTGTCACCATTTCGTACTTCGTATACTCTTCTACCTCTGGTCACATTTATGAGTCGTATCAATGAGCGCATGCCGGAGCCTTGCTTCGAAGAGCCAGTGCTCGTTGTGCCGGACCTACCTGTTTATGACTTGGAAGGCGTGTGTGTGGGCTTGTTGGCCTTGCCAACTAGTACCTTGTACCTACGTTGCTGTGTTTTGCGCTGGTTCACTCGAGGTATGCACAGGAGCTTGGTGAAGCTAAAGACATGCCTTTACCCCCCCCGGCCTTGTCCTACTCCCTCAGAAATGATAAACGAAGCGTGTTGTATCCAGTTGGTCTCGGAGGCTTCACTGTTCGGCCAGGAAACAAGTCGGCCGGAAAATGTTAATGTGTTCACACGTGTGTTGTCACGATGGTACTTGTGGTGCATTTGCTTGCGTTGCTAGTTTTGGCATGAAATTGGAACTCAAGAGATGATGTTATCCAATAAAGGTTTTTGCTCAGGAGTGCACGCTACGCCTGCGGTGTTTGCTTGAGTCTATGACAAAAGCCTCTCGAGACGTCGTTGTATGTGGGGGTACGATTTTAGCATAGCCATACCCCTCCCTCCCCTCGCTGTTTGTGCAGCCATTCCTGGCAAGGACGTCTGACCTGGTTTTGGAGACAAAGCCAAGACTTCGCATTTGGTGATGGATACAAACATTGGTCATGGGCTTTGTCCGCCTTCAAAAATATCTCTTTTCTCCCTGCCTCCCTTTCTCATTCTCTCTGGTGTCGTCTGATCGTTCCACCTACTCCGCATGCCGGCTACTCGCTTCGATTTGTGTGGGCCCACGAACCTGGTCACACAGGAAGCAAGACGCTGTATCTTTAGGTATTTGCCTTTTTTTTTGTTAACTTTGGAGCACAAAAGGGGGGGACAGATGCGAGGGTTGACGGACTGCGCTACAGCTATCGTCGGTACCAGTGTCCTTTGTTGGCGCCTTGCCGCCCAAGTAACCTTGGCCGCTTGCGTTTGCATGGCAATCGCCAGCCAGCTTGTGGGTTTTTCAGACCTTTCCTGAGATACTTGTACGTTCTCCTCGACATGAATGTCTAACGGGTGTATGCGAGGGTTGTTCTTCGTGACCCCGGCTTTCAACGACGATGCAGTTACCATTCTCTCCCGCTTGTGCGGGTCTGTTCCATCCACAACCTCAGCTTATATCCTTTTGTTTCTACACAATTGGTGAGTGCAGAACGGGAGCTCCCTACATCCCACTGTGGAATCGCAGCGGCAGAAAACGAAAGACACTTACGAGACGGCGTGACTGCCTGCGTCGCCTAATCAGTCTCCCCCTTGGGTGCACCATGTACTTTGTCGTCTGTCGCGCTTTCGGGTGGCATAGTACAGCATCTACAAGTTTTTTTTTTTTTTTCTCCTATCATTGGACTCTGTCGTCTGCCCCTCTGGCCCCTATCCTCCACTTCTACTAGCTAGACGACCCAACCGGGGTCACATAGGAGGGGGGGGCTGGACCCCCTCCTGCGGTTCCCGCCTGATGTATTTTTATCGCGAGAAGGGTGCAGCAATCCCTTCCCTCGCGACTTACGAAGTCGATTATGATTTACTAACAACGAGCTTTGCAAGGCGTCGCTTTCATCCTTGACCAGGATTTATTTAGTGAGAAAAAAACTCACTCTGCCGGGACTCGAACCCATGACCTGGCCCTTAGCAGGCTGCGAGGAAACCCACTGGACCACCGGGGCGACCGGATGTACAAGATGTAGAGCAGCGAAGTACGAGCGAAAATGTTGTGGACCAAGGTTGGATAGTGTAAGCGTTTTGGGTCTCGTTCGCCATTATTTCATCTTTCGCAAGACACAGAAAACCACCTACACGTGGATCTCGCATTCTTGTCCACGGAGTGATCTTGGGAGGTGCTCATTCCTCTACCCCATGACCCCAGACGCCGGGTGAACAGCACAAGCTTGGCACCATCCTTGCCGGGTGACAGCTAGTGCCAGTTTCTTCCATCTACATCGTTCGACGAGCTCCTCTAATCCTTTCGTGTCGTGCATGTGCGGTCTCTCTTGGATTATCTTCATGACCACGGTACAAATGTCTCATCGGCTTACTGCAGGAGGGGCAGGGAGAAAAGGCTTCGACAACAAGATCACGAAGGTTCGATTATAGATAGACCACAACAACAACAGCAATAACCGCCCAACTAAACGCTTCCGTCGGGTTGCCGGCGAACGCGGTACGGTGCACCGGAAACGCGGAACCCCGCCTACCGCGCTCCACTCCTTTAGCCTACACCGGCAGCGCAGGGACGGCCGCGGGGCGTCGGCCGATACCTAGCATACCCTGATCCCGATCCCGTTTGCAATAGGTCGCGTACGACGCCGAAGATGCCGTTGTAACGGAATCGCGTCTCCACGACCGCCGCCGGCTCTCTCCGCCCCATCGCCCCCCGCGGGCCAAAAAGGCAGACGTGCCGTTGTCTTGCGGTACCGTGGGAGGCATCGGTAGCTCCGCCTTTGGCCTTGTCAAAGGAGAGGGAAGCATGGCCGGAGACTTCTTGATGTGGCTGGAGATATGTGGGCATGATCCGCTCCTGGTGTTTTGGCCACTCGTTGCTCCGTTGGGGGTAAACAGACTGCTTGAAGTCGAGACACTTGCTTGGGAAGGCCGGCTTTTTCTGCTGTTGCGGTCACCACCTCTCCTTCGCCCATTTCCCGCTACGTTGGCGTTGGCGCTGCTTTGCACAAGTCGGTCTAGCGCCTCCGCTTGTCGGTTTACGACCCCCTTCATCTCCAGCAGAATCCCTCGCTTTCGCTCCAAAAGCTGCCGCTCTCTGCTGCCCGAGTTGCGACCGCCTTCCCCGCCCTTGCTCAGCAGTGGTGGAGCACTCGACCCCGCTACAGGTCCCGCTCTCCTTGAGCCAGCGTCGCTGGCGACGAACTTCCTCTTGTCTCCACCGCTGCTACTGCTGCTGCTTCGGCGGCGGCGTCGCTGTTTATGTGCGTTGGGCTTGACCGCTATTTGTTTTTCTTCGCGGACTACGTTGGTCGTGAGGCGTGTGTGCGCCTTTGCCCCATTCTGTCCCTCGATGTGTGAGTACATATATTTCATGAAACGCATCTGAGTGGAACGGGAAGGAGTGCGGCATCAACGTGAACCAACGAGGATTAAATACGATGCTTTGGTGTCCGCAACCAGTCAGACGTCGCCGAAGTAACAATGTCTTATGACATGGATGGGGGGGGGGGGGGGGNTTCTCACCGGACCAGGCTCTCACATCACCAAGCGCGAAGCGCCGTGAGATATTCGGCGAGTCGCATGAAGGGTGTGCTGCATCCTGCCAAGGGTGTTCGGCATCTTGTGTACAGATGACAGCTGCGTATGACTTAATTTATTTTGTGGTGCTTTCACTTTCAGAGACATTTGTAAGCACTGTGTAACTGCCTCGAGGGTGCTTGACCAAATGAAAACAACGTGGTGCGATCATCCCCCTTGCGCGGAGTGAGGGTTCTCGACCCCGCACAACATGTCTACTCGACCACCATTATGGCTACCGCCAAAAAAAAAACAGAAGTAAAAAAAAAAACGGTAATAACCTGGTTGCCGAGTTCACGAAGTGGATTAGCTTGTTTTACCACGTCGTTACCAATCGACGAAAGCCCAACCCCGATGGCAAACACCGAGGGGGAGGTGACATGAGAAGAAATATCCACCACCTAGTCAAATCCACGCCTGCTTGGTCTAGGAAAGTTGGGAACTTTCTTCCTGCTCACACAGCCCCACACACACGAAACAAAGTTGTTATCCCGACAAACAGAAGAAAGTAAACGGCATGCACTCCGTAGAGCCAGCTTTGTTGCACTTGAGAAAAATACCTGATCGAGAGAGATAAAGTTTGAGTCGTCTTTCGGGTCTGCCGGCTCCATGTAGGCATTCGATTTGGTCGACAAGATTCTTCTGACACCCACGGAACCCTCCACCCCACCAGTGTCAACAGCACCGGCAGCACCACCGGCGTCGCCGCCGCCTTCGGAAGGAGCATTATAGGCTCTGGAAGCCGCTGCGCAAGGATCATCACGGGCCAGGCTGGTGTTGCCCCCCTGCAAAGGTTGCTGCTCCTTGAGGAGGGCGGCTTCCACGGCATTCGCGTCTTGCACGAGCTCGGAGATGTGTGCCTGATCTTGCCGCCTCTCCGCGATGAACCTGGTGCCAGACGGATTCAAAGTTGGCATGTGAATAATCGTTCCACATATTGAAAGGACTAAACAAGGTTTCGCTGTAAAATTGCTCCTGCAGTTTAAACACGTATTGCACAAATGGAATGCATATTTCCCCCCCGGAACCAGTGGAGGTTGGCCACGATTTCGGACATTCGAAGTCGTTTCCACTCAAACAGGTACGCCCCATGTCATCAAACCCTGTCGTCTAGTAGATAAATGAAGTTGCACCATTAGATAAAAAAAGGTACACCATTAGATTAGACTTGTCAGCCCTGAGTTGTTGTCTGATGGTTTTAACATTTGGCGCCGCAGGATGCACGTACGGGTTCGAATCCCGGCTGCTCACTTTCCCAAGCACCATTGAGTTCTTTTCAGGCAGCGTCTGTCGAGGGGTCGGTCCCCAGAGATCTCTACCCACTCACCAACCCAAAATGTGATCCTGCCGGGTGTAAATGAGCTCCGAGTAGACCATATCTATCTTTCATTCGATAAAGTTACACCATTATGAGACTAGATCAGTCAGCGCTGACCAGTCTAATGGTGTAACTTTATCGAATACCGCCTCGCTTAAGTCCCTCTACCAAAACAAGCCATACAAAACAAGTTGTACAAGAACGCCCCGAAGTGTTGTGAGATGATCTCGGGGTTATACTAGTCTAATAGGTAAGCTATTCTAACAGTCAAGACCGCCCCATCCATACACTTTGGCTCAAATACGCGGCCGTCGGCATGCGTTACAAGAGGACGGTTGTTTGCACAAAATTTTGAGCCTTGATACGCTGCTTGACAAGCGAGGAAAACATCAGGTTGCAGCGAGCCCTGTTACTTGGGGAGACTCGAAGCGGGGAAGATACGTTGGTGACTTTACAGTCGGCCGGGAACAATCGCGTTCGTATCTACATCGGTAGTCTAGACTAGTCCATCCCGGAGCCCATGTAGACAAGTCGGTGCAATGCTACTATTGTATGGGTTCGACTTATTATTATATTAGTGGTTCGGGTGCGTGTGCGCCTGCTGTAGATCGTTGGTAGGCAGATATCTCGAGCACTTAACCTTTTCTGAAGGTAGGCCAGGTTTTTCTTGCTGGTGGCATGCTTTAACTTTCGTTGTCGCGCAGCCTCCTGCTTCTCGGCCTCACGGACCACCTCGAGGATATGCTCCGCGTGCTTGAGCTTCAACGCTGCGATTTGAGGCGCCATGCTGTTCTGTACATGTAGCAGATGGCGGGTCGGAAGGAAAAATGACATCACGCTTGACACCCTGTGGGGACGCTTGCGTTCTTCGGAGACACTCACACAACCTCTTGGGGGTTGGGAGCATTTTCGGGGTGTACACAACACATACATTTACGGCGAGATTGTTTACCCGCACATGGGCCCCGAACAGCAACAAACTGGGGGTTCTGTTTGGTTCGGGGGTTTCAAGCGATCTCTCCTCGGTACACTTGTAAGTATACGCGTAGACGCCCTCACACTCACACAACGGCGTTGTGTGTGACAACGCCATTTGTGCTGGAACAACTATACAGATTTTCTACACCGTAAGGTGAGGTGTATGTTCGCAATGTTCCTTAATGTCTCTGGCTTACTGATAACATGTGTGTCGTATCCTGGTCGCCAAAACTACGTCGGTGTCTCACGCGGAAGGATGATTGGTTGGATGCGTTGGATGCGTACAGATTCCAGATGTACGCTGTGTTCTTCCCGCAATTTGAACCCACAGATAATGACAGAGCTTCATATCATTTCCACTTTATGACGAGGTATTATCACGTCGAGTGTGCGGGGCTTTCGGAACACCAAGAGTTTCTCCAGCATGTAGTCTGGTACAGCTGTCGCACATGTAGACTAGATGCGCGTCTGTATCAGTACTGTAGGAAGAACACCGCTTTGAGTGCTGGATTCAGCATAGAATCTCTCCATCGTGCAACGCAAAGGCACCTCGCTTCTTTGGGCCTTCCATGAGAAATAGGCTTCCGGTGCGGCCTACGGTCCGTTAGTGTGCACCTGCAATACCTAGCAAGACCTGGACGATCCTACCTTGCATCCCCGTGTACCCAAGACCTCCGATCGCGGAAACAACGCCGCGCTTGTTTTCGACGTACTGCTGTACAGTAGGGGCGTTGATGATGATGCGGGGTCACGACAACCTATCGGTCAACGACCAAATGGAAGACCTACGTGAGCGCATGCGCCTTCTACAAGGAGACCGCAAGGTAGGATTGCAAGGGGGGCCAATCGGCCCAGCCTGTACTTATGGCACATACGATCAACAGCAGGTTCCCCGCGACGCCGTCCTCTCCTCACGTGGCACAAGCATTTTTGACTGTTTGGCCTTCTTTCAGTCTTATTTCCGACGCCCAGTAAACATCAGCCAGCATACCCTTGCGTGATGCTTGCGATGGTGTGCTGTCGACCTCACCTGGAGTAACTGCGACACTGTGTACTAGTCTATATAGTCTTCCTCTCGCAGCTCAGCGCTGTGTCCCTCTCACAGCAGAATTTTGTCTCAGAAGCTCATTAACTACTGTCGTCGATGTCCGCTCTGCTTGTTGCAAGCCAGGCAAACATCGACATTTTGGAGGCGAACAAAGGCTCCAACAAGGAGGAGATCCGGCGCCTCAGGGCTGAAAACAAGGATGTGCGGCTGAAGCTGTCCCAGTTGGTCAGGGGAGGGGCCAACGGAGATGAGGTACGCTCGTTGGCTAAACCAACGACACGGTGAAAGGGGGTTATCTCTCTCGCTCTAGATAAACTACCCTTCAGAAGTTCTCCCCAACTTTTCACCGGCGTCGACGGTGGTTTCTTGTGCTGTTACTCATGGCGAAGGAGAACAAACATTAAGACATATCTGCACCTTGGCCAAAGGACGCGGACTACAGGCAAGAAGCGTTCGTTGCGATGACTCAGTCAGGTGTTCAAGGCTTGAAAAGTGGTGTCAGGCACTCTATCCGAGCTGCCTGTTCTCGCCCTTCGATGCCCCCGCAGAACCCTTTGGTTCACTTAGAGATCTTTTGCCAACTTAAGCAACGAATAATTTTCCTCGAAGAGTGGGGGGGGGGGTTACGTGAGATACAATACGAGAGCAGACTATTCAAACCCCCATAACATGCCGAACCGTTGCACGGCTGCTGCCTGTGCGCAGGTGGCAGAACTGGACCATCTCCAAAGAGAAGTCCACCGTCTTCGGAAAGTCTACAACGACTACAAGAGCCGGTGAGACGTAGCACATCAACAAGGTTATCATTTCGTGTACTCCGCTTGCAGGGATCGGATGCCACCACATTCTAAAGCATCTCTAGCACCTGGTGCAGTGAGACGAAGGTATGAAATTTCAGATTCAGGGTAAAAAGATAGACCCGAGGAACCCTGGTCCCCCAAATACGCCAATGGCCAAGCGTCTGGACAACAAGCATCGGCAATTGCAGCAGCAGCAGCGTGGATTGGTACACCCTGAAGGCTCGGCATTGGTGTGGTTCTTGTGCTACCACGAAACGCCAGGTCATCGGCGGTTCGAAAAGGATTGCAGCAGCTTAAGGACGAGGTGAAAGATCTGGAGCTGGAATCACGACAGGTGAGCCAAACATGTGTCCTGTTGGACAGACTACCATCACCTCAGCTTTCGAGTGACGCATAGACTAGTGCTTCAACAATAATCCACCGATGGTGTTGCCGTGGACAATTTCCTGCAAAATCTTGTGTCGAACGTGGAACGTGTGTGTGAGACGAAATTCACATTCCACCCAAGTCTACTTCGCTTGGTGTCCATTTTTCTGTGTCAGGTGGTTAACCAAAAGGACCCTCTCTGCCGACTATAATCACCCTTCAACGTCCCTTGGAGCGCTATTTTTGCTCTCAAGGGTCCTTTCAGCCCACTCGATTCTTCGCTTTCCATATCGTTGTTTCCAAAAGAATACATGCAAGATTAACAGGGTCCTTCGGCAATATTCTTCACGCTAACCAGCTTTCCTTTGTAGCAGGGGGTCCCTCCCCGCTCGGTTTTGGCATCAGAACTACTGTACTCGCCATGTCCGGCCGTCGAGCCAGCACGAGAAACAAGGATCCGTGTTTTGATAATCCAAACATGTCGCTTGCTTTGAGGAATACGCAACGTCTTGTTCGCGCTGTTCTGCTTTCTGGTTGTTCTGCAGCCAAACAGGGAAGATTCTCCGTTGACGCGTAAGATCCGGATGCTGGAGAACCGGCTCGACAAGGCCATGATCAAGTACAACGAGGCGCAGAGCATCCGCAAGACGTACGAGCAGATAGTCAAAAGGCTCAAGGTAGGCCCGACGCATCTGTTGAGATTTTGAGATACATGTTCTGATCATGGCGCAACGTGAACAAGGCAAATTGACTTTTGATAGCGTGATTGCAATTTCTTGTGAACAAGCAGTTCGTCAGGTTTCGTTTGGGCAGCTGCGGACGACTCCAACAAAATGTACCGTATCCATTAGGCGAACGAGTAGCACACCCAGAGGCGAAGATTTTATATATGCATGTTGCGTCCCCAAAACTGAAAATTAAAAAAGACCCAAAACAAAACACAAACAAAACAAAATAAATTTCTGTGTGAATCACAGCAGTATACCTATCTACGACGGCTTACCCATGTTATTGAGTAAATTGCTCTTGTTGCCTTGGATGTGTGCATCTAGGTGGTGAGTTCATTCATTCAGGTCCAGCCACACGGGACCTGAAGGTAGAGCCGTCTCTGCGAACTATTCTCACCGCGTTGCCCTACCACCACACGTGTACGCCCAGCACCCTGGGTGCGTATCTACAGCACGCGGGGCCACCAAGAAGAAACAACCATCCCTCCTTTCGGCTAAAACCCTTTTCTTTGGTTCCTCTTCAAAGCACAGCTGATTGATGGCGGCGAAAGTGTTCTTGTCCAGCACCACAGTGACTTCGATAATCCAGATGCTACCTAGAAACACTCGTAATGTTCGCGCCAATGCGGCCGTGTATACATGCTCTACAGGAGGAGCGAGTAGGCTTCGACAACCAACTTGGCGCCGTGGAACGTACCCTTCAAGCCAAAACCAAAGACTACGAAGAGCTGCTGCTGCTGTCAGGCGACGCCAATCACGCTCGGGAGGTACGCGGCTGTACCGTTCACCGACGGTATGTTTGGGGTAACAAAACAGCAGCAGTGATTTTGTCGAAAATGAGGATTCCGAAGTCCCTTCGGCGAGCTGATGCGAACAACGATCATAGATACTCAACACTGTTTCGTTGTTGCACCTATCACCAGCAGAACACACCTACCACTAGCAGAACACGTCGCCGTGCCGACACTGGAGCACTTTCGATGTAAAGAAGCCGCCACGGGGTAAATGTTCCGATGTCATCGTACTTTTCGTCATCCAGGGGTGAAAATATTCGCAGACCGTTGACACCACTCAGTCAAGCCCGGTGTCCTTACTGCGAACGATTCGTCAACGCCGATTGGTGTCTTTGATATTTTGGCTCGGTATTTTTGGAAAAGGTGGCTCAATCAGAATTGGACCGCCTTCGGACGGAATACGAGGAGGAGAGAAGGAGGAGGGAGAGCGAGCTTCGAGAGAGACACCAGGTGGTGCAGCTCAGAAAACAGATCAAACTACAGGCCGACAGGTGAACATCATCCCGATTTCCCACGACTGTCGTGTTGCCAACGTTTCAATATGGAAGGGTGGGTGACCCGTGAGTTGCATGAAGCTCTAACCAGTGGGTGCCGGCAAGAGACTTTCAAGGGCAGCCGGTGGTGGTTGAAGCAAGAGTACACACGAATTGAAATACTGGAATCACAGCAATGCACTCTGGAACAAGGACCTAAATGGACGGGGGTCTTCAAGGATTTGGTGTGGTTTAAGTAAAGCCTATGGGTATGATGTTGTATGAGATATGTTGTGGTCATTTCAAAAACCGATAGACCTTTTTGGGTTAGGTGTAGGGTGCCGGACGTCGTGTAGGGCTCATCATGTTGATTTGAAGGCTCAAGCTCGTTCGTTCCACTCGCAACACGCGTCACGTATTGCTGGAGGCCAGGCGGGCGCAGATGAGGGCGGGGCTGACGGCGGCGAACAACGACAGCGAAACGGGGGAGACCGGAGAGCAGGGTCTCAAGAAGGTGAGTTATTGCCACTTCCTCAGCTCAAAAGAGGGGTGCAATTATTGGCAGGTAGGAGTTGAGGCGAAGTCGTTTTTTCAGACGTAACCACTGCAAATATTTTTGCCACAAAGACGTACGGCAAGGAAGCGGCAAACAAACACGGGCGGGGATGGCGACGTTCATGGCCACATTGCTTCTGTGGCTTGGTCTAGTGTGGGTGGTACTGGCTATGGTACACTGGGCTGGCATCTTACAAAAGCATAACGGGTACGATTCAATGCTAGATATGGGGAGCTCCCGAAGCGACCGTTTGCCGTCCACGAATATTCGTCAAACCCGGCATGATCACACCAAACAAGAAACCGCTCTTCATGCTACGCAGGAACATCTTTGAAATAGGTTGGCCCGAGCATGAACAGAACCAGGGGTGCTGTGCGCCGGCCTTGGACCGCCTTGAGAACGCCATCGTTTCGGTCAGCTTTTGCTCTCGAACACTCTGTCGCCCATGGCCCAGGAAACAAATAAATGGTTGTTCCTTCCAGCACTCTCGAAGAACACTTCAAAACATTGCAGCAAAGCATGAAGCAGCTGCCGCCCGAAACGGGCCAACCACGTACGTGCCTCTTCCTGTCCGTTTTAAAGCTGCAGCCGGATCGTGAACACTCTACAACTTTCTCGTCTTAGAGGTTATTACAACGTATTGCTTTTCAGCGTGCCCTAATAAAACTACCATGGCGATACAAATGAGTCCAGCAAACAACGGTTGTTCCTATTCTGTGCCTTCACCAAACGTGGGCCTTTCTTAGGCTGCTGCCGCGAACGCGAAAACGACGGCGAATATGGCAATGGACCGCGTGAGCCACAAGAGCAAGATCGACGTGTTCGAGAACGCTTTCAGGAAGATCAAAGAGGTGCGTGGGTTAGATGCGTGCATGTGTGTGACAAGACAGCCCGGAAAAAGACACCAATGATGCTAAAACGCGAAACCCTAGACCAGCAGGCGATAGGTGGGCCGTTCTCGACTGGTCACGCAGGATGATGGGGACAAGCTCGACTGTACATTTCAGCCCTGTTTCATGTGCACCACTTACTGTAGACACTTTTAGTGGTAGATAGGGTTAATGGTTCGTTGGTTATTGCTTGGAGACGACGACAAGCGACGTAGCATTGCGTCCTAAGTTGTCGAACACGGTGAGCGGTTGAATTTCCGCAAAGACGAAGGAGCCGGTTTCATCGGACGAAGTCTCCCCCCCTTTTCCCTGGTAGCAACCACGACAGCCATGAAGCTGAGGGCGACGACAAGGTTACGGTTGTCACGGCCACGAGGAGGCAACATGAGCAGACACGCAATACACCTCGGCTCCACCCCGTTGCTCCGGTACCGTTTTCGTCTCCGCAGGCGACGGGCGTGTCCGATGTGAACGAAGTGATCCAGAAGATGATCAGTCAGGAGAGCACGGCAGAAAGCCTCATGATACTCACGAAAGAGAACCAGGTGGGTCGACGGCAAGCCTCTCCTGATTGTTCAAACTAGGTGCCTGTCTGCCGGTGGTTTCGGTGAACCCGGTGCCATCTCATCTGCAAAGTGGCACAGCAGAATCAAGATTTGTACCCCGTTTCAATATTTCGTCTAGAGAAAGGCTCCGCCAACACCGTCCAGTGACAGTAATAAACGGAGTCGTCTACCGACGCATCCATGGGGAATCTCTTGACGTGCATTTGATCGGTTCTTGATCTTTTGAATGTCCGTGTAAGCCAATGTTCGACTTGTGCACGCGCTCGTAGCATGCTTACGGTCGGGGCTTGGGATTCGGACCATTCCAAGGGCCACAGCCACCAGCATATTATTACCCTCGGCTGAACGGGGTGTCACCAGGCTAGGCAAGGGTTGAGTACTATATTGCGAACGGTGCCGAAATACCGAAGTGTCCTCAGACGTTTGACTGGCTGTGACGTTATTCTGACCCAGGCAAGGATCGAGGGGTTAAACAAGCGCAAGTCGTCTCTCAAGGCGGCGGTGGAAGAGGTGAAATACTCCGGTCCTGGAGAGGGGCACCGTCGAAAGGTAACCAAAAAGAGGGTCTGCCTACGGTTAGGGCAATAAAACGAGCGATCATTCATTAAAGGCTACCATGTCAACGGCTCTCTTGCTCTCTTCCTTGGCATTGATGGGTGGTCAGAATTTCGCATTGCGGTGCAAAATCGGCAGCAAAAAGGCACCACAGTACGCCTCAAAGTCTAGAATACTCCCGCGGCAAGGTAATGCATGGCTTCCAACTTCGAAGTCCAGGAGAAGTGTATCCTGTACTCGTTGCCTGCCTGATGAAGATGAGGACTTAATCGCCAGAGGCCCCTCCGCAGCGTTGTTTCGCTAAATGCCTCTCTACAGCAAGACCGAGGCCTAAATTTACCCCACGTACCGCCGTCGTCGACGGTGTTGCTGGTGGCCGTCTTCTTGGTCTGCAGATGGTCGATGACCACGAGGAGCTGCTGTCGAACAGCGTGGCCAGGCTCGAGAGAGTGCGGCACAAGCACGAGCGCCTGTCGAAGATTCTCATCAGCGTCAAGGCGGGGATAGAGCACCTTCAGGACAAGCTCAAGAGCACTGCTACCGAGGTGTGCCTTCGCCCTCTTCCGTCGCCTACGCGCGGGACGTTGAAACGCGGTTCCCCGCGGCGCGTGATTTCACACACGCGCATGCCTTCTCCCCGAGCAAAACATCAGCACCTCGTGCACCATGCAGAGTTTCGGTGGTATTCTCAAAACGCTACTCAGGCCGCGGGACGTTCACTCTGGAGTCCTAAGTGGCACAATTGGTCTTGGCCCCCAAGAATGTGACACCATGCCCGCGGCAGGCCTGCCGTTCGCCAAGTCTAGTACTTTAGAACGATGCACCACCCAGCCAGTATGATTTTTTTTCCTTGGCTCGTTTTTTTCTTTCTCGGTAGGGTAGCCAATATACATTGTGCAGGTCGTAGGACAGGGTTCTAAACTGAAAGCACCTGTTCTTGAATGGTCTAGACTAGTTCTAGATTTTCTACTTGGTTGGGCACCAAGTTCTCAATTCCCAGGTTCTTGTGTGGTGGTACGTTCTGCATCGCCCATGGTCTGACCGCTCATCCTGTGCACCCGACTTTGTGCCCATTTGCTCCTTCCGGCAACGGCTTGTTGTCGACGAGACTGTACACGAAGAAATACTTCGAGACGAAACCAGTGTCAACCGTTCTTCGCGTTTGATGCTGAAAACTTGTTCACCCCCTAATGCCCCCCTATTTCTGCTGTCCCGACCGTCTCCTTTCTTGCTTGTTGCCGGGGTAATCGGTCTGGCGGGTGGGATTTGCGGGAAAAAATGGGATTTCTGAAGGTTGGGGTCGAGCCTATGGTTATGACCGACGAAACCGTGGTGGACGTGCTGGAGGTCGCCGAAAAGGTGCTGGTGGAGGTTAGCGAGAGAGTCAAGGTGAGAGACATCAGGCTGGCTGAGGACTTGGATCTTGCGTGATACTGGTGTCATTTTGGTGTGGCGTCATCATCGCCGTCGCCGCTGTGGCTGATGCCCTTGTGGTGGCCGAGTTGACGATGTAGCATACCTGCTATTTTCATGAATAACAGCGTGATGCCGGCTCGGAAGAGAGGGACTGACATTGCATCTCCCCCCGAATCCCTTGCCAAAAAACAAAAAATCTGTAGCTCAACGAGTACGAGCATAGCGTGGGCGACACGGGTGCCATCCAGACCCAACAAGCTGCCGTGGGTGGGGGAGGAGGAGAAAGAGCCGGAGGGTCTCAGATAGACCTCGTTTCGTGGGGGGGTAGGGGCGACGGAGCAACGGGTGGCACAGACGAGGGGGCCGTGCAGATGCGGCCGTACAACCAAAGGATCGAGCTGCCGAGCGTGGACGATGTCGACGGGGACGCGGGAAAGGCGAGAAGTGGAGGGTCAGTCGACGATGACGGGATTCACGATCTGGACGAAGACGAGCTGACGAGGGATAAGGTTAAGAAGGCGGCTTCTCACGTGAGTGGGTACAGCAGGGCCGACACTTTCTTCTCACCTTGAGGCGTTGCGGCACACGCTGTAGACTACTTCGTCTATAGGGTAAAACATGCTTCGAGGATAACCGATGCCAATGGATTGTGGTGTTTACGTGTGGGTGGACAACCACGCATGTCTGTGTCAAACGCTTCTTTCTACACTGTAGGATCGATGACGTGTAGGACCTCCGCCTGCGCGAAAAGGATAGCGAGAAGAGGAAGTCTTCGGTCGCTGGATCGCTAAACACTCTTGTTGCAAGTATGGCTTGTGTTTTTATCGACCCTCAACAAAACGTTGACCAATTGATCATCGTTCTGGTTGATGGAGCGCATATTTCAGGCGGATAAAATACTAGAACACATGCCCAAAGTATGTTTTGGAACGCCAAAACAACTCGGCACTTTTGGACCTGCCGTTGAATGCCCCCTAACAGGTTCTCCTGCAGCAAGAGAAGAAGAAGAAGAAGCCCAAGAGGAAGGGACGTGGGGCCGACTAAATGGAACGCCACCTTCGTGAATATGAGACGATTGAGAACAGTGCGCACGAAGTCATCATCTATGATCGGGATGTCGGGCTGTATCCGATGCCATGTTGAGCGTTGGGAGTGACCATCAAGCGGATATGAAGACTGTCACTACTGTTGTAGATGAATGCGAAAAACAGGTTTTGACACCCTTGCACGGTTACGGAAAGGTCTTGCTTGCATGCAACCAGACGCCGGAGTGTTGTGACCAGAATGATACTGAGAGCTTTATTTAGGATCTATTATGCGTTGGTGGTTGTAGACGCACGCAGCCAGTTTCACTCTTGTTAAATTGGTACTATTGGTATGCAGTAAACAGCACGTATGTACAAGCGCCAAGAACGGGCGACGCGGTATGTGCAATGTGGCTAATGTTGTTGAAGATCAAGAGAGAAAAAACTATGTAGACTAGAGCTATGGGCACAGACTCGCGCTTTGTACTATCCGAAAGGGTGGTCTAGGAAGGTGATCGCTCAAGACTGAGCAATGGGTGTTCTGACGCTACGTCGGGCTTTTATTGGACCCCAAAACTCATAAGAAAGACGTGCAAATTTACGCGGTATCAGGAAGGTTGATATCCTGAGCTAGAAAAGTACAAGTAGGCTTATGTGGTGGTCTACAAGGTTTGGAGAGCCAGCTGGATTTTTACTGTCAGGAGGACGCAAGCTCATCTGAAATGGGCAACCAAACGAAAAAAAAACTCTCATGTTGCTCGTCGCGTGTGTGCGGAAGATGAGTTTACATCCATACACAGCAAGGGATACCGCTAACGGCAGGCATCAGTCAACGGCAGGCACGCTAAGGCCCATAATGTACATCAGTGGGTACCCGGCACCCGGTACTAATTAAAACCCTCCACAACACAACAATAAATCCTGTAGGAACAAGTAGCAAGGAAGACCCACCAGATCTCCGTCGTAGATTAATTACACAACCAACACAAAGTTGTTTCAGGGTCCCCATCATCATAACTCTCTCTCTCGCCTTGCGCTCCTCACCCACACCACAGCGCAGCATTCGCAAGCAAGGGAGCAGCAAGGTTTCGAGTTAAGCACCCCCACGGAGAGAAGATGGTTTTCAACCCGCCGGTGTTGAAGCAGGATGCAGACGAGAAGCCGGTGAAGGTCACGGTGTCGCCGGCGAGGTCGGGAGACGCCTACATCGAGCAAGCCAAGCGAGCTGCTGCGTGGATCGGATTGCTGCTCATATGCTGGCTGTTCCAGAGACTCATGTGCCACTTCGACCTGCCTCCTCACTGCGACCTACCGTCAGACGCCCTGGAGGTCCTCACGGACTTGTTGGCGCTCTTGGTTTTCGGATTAACACAGGTGAGATGAAGGGGGTGGAGGTGACGAGCAGAGACTGTTTGTTCGTACCGACAGCTCCCGGCGCGTGTGCGCAGAAAACCATTTTTGTGAGCATCGCATTCTTTTTCCACGATGAACACACGAGGGCCCTCAATGTCCGGCATGTCTGCAGCAACCATGGCGGAGCAATCCTCAGCTACGTTCAGAAGGAAATGCCGTTCGTACCCAAGTCATGGGCGTGTAAGAGTGCCTGCGCTCGCTTCTCCACCAGTGCGCTCCTCAGCTTTGAGCCCGGGCTTCAAGTTCGGGAAAAGCATGTTTTGCCGCGTTTTTTGGGGGCGGGTGTGTCTGATTTTTTTGACCCCCGAAAGCGAGAGAGATAAGAGGGTGCGCGCCCCCTTGGTTTTCGGCGGGTGCGCTCGCCATGTCTAGATAGAGCGGAGGTCCGCGTGCGCTGCACGCGCCAGCTGTGCCCACGTTTAAGCTTAGTTGCGACGTTTGCTACGGAGATGACGGTGGATTGATTTCCAATTCCTGTAGTACATAGCTCGTTTGTTGCAGTTCTTGCGCCTGCACGAAAATTGACCGTTTGCGCAGTTACATTGAGCCAGATTACCACAAACCACCGAGGCGCACGGCTTTGCTTCCATAATGTGATCACAACACATCCTTGCTGCGGTGTTGTTGGGTTTACCATCTTCCTAATATTCGTCTGCCAGCACCGACAGTGCTCACAATTTTAGACGTACACCTTGTTTACCAATACGCTTGCCGTCGACGAATCGATCACGATCGGGCATTTGTTCAGGAACACTCGCGAACTTATCCAACACGACACAACCTTCTGAATAGACATAAATCATGCAGGCCCTCGCGTTCTTCGTTGAGTGACCGCTGTCCATTCCGTCGACACACGACGAAAGCTGTTATGTTGTTGAACGCACACAGCTCACCAACACGCGGCCTTTTCGCGCTGAACATGATCGCTACCGCAGTAGCTCGTAGACACATTCTTAGTATTGTTGTCCCGCCCATTTCTATTATATTTTCTCCGTGTCTCATGCTACGTTCGGGTGTCGTGCGGTATGTCTTGATCCCTCCGGTACTACTGCCGGCGGCGCTGAGCTGCAGCCCGCCGATATAAGCAAGCACGGCGTTACAATCTCAACACGACGCTCCAAGAAAAAGAGAGGACATCCCTGACCTTCTCTTGGCATATACACATGTAGTTCCCCTCTAATCTCCCCAAAGGATAATAAAAATATCTCAGGCACGAACCGCAGGAGGGGGTCCAACCCCCACCTCCCATGGGAGAAGTCCAGATTCCTGACGCCCTCTCCAACCCCAAGTACGCTCTCTGCTACCACTTCCTTAACCCAAGGGCATCGCCGCTGCCGACAACTCCGCCGCACACACCACTTCTGCTCTGCTTGCAATAGTGTATCATACATACCTCTTTCATGACCTCCTTTTATTTGCCTGCATACGTTGATTGCTCTACCTAACCTATTTCGCCGCTCCGGATTATTGGTTGTTTGTGCAGGCATGGTTCTGCGAGGTGTTGGAGGAGAGGAGATTCCGCCACCTCACCCGGGAGGCGTACTTTGGCGTCGTCATCATCGTCATGTGAGTCTACATTCGCAGGATTACATTCTTGAAGATTGGAGCGTGGCACGCGACAGATGTGCCGTAGGATTGGAAGTGTACACCGACTCCTAGTCCGCTTTCTTTGAGTGTGGGACGTCTTACCATGTGCCGTACGTAGCATTTGAAATGTGTGTCGGCTCTCGGTGAAAGAGTCTACGAAGTGCAATTTAATGAGTGTGGCGCGTGATCGATTTGCTTAAGATTTGGTTGTAGTGTACAGCAGTTTATCGGCTTCGTCAGTCACACGCTGATGTATTATTCAGCAGTACGGTTGTGCGCAGGCCGGGCACTCTCTTGGGCGGAAGGTATGTGGAGGTCGGTTCACCCGCCTTGGTCTAGTTCCCAACAAGTTGTCACTGGTTGTTTTATGTGCTGAGAGGGACGATTGTATGCTATACCGGCCGGCCCGCCCGGCATAACACGCCCTATAACAGTGCCCGCGACTGCTGCAGTTGGTCTACATTCGCGTGCCGTCTGTCATGCACACGGCAGCTAACCCTAACCCATGCTGCTGTACCGGTCGCAGCTGATTGGTCGAGGTGGGTGGCGTTGCCGTTTGTTTATATTATTGCAAAAACTAAAAAATGAAGTACGAATTTTTTTTTTGTCTCGTTGACGATGACGCCTGTCAGGCAACAACAAAAGCCCAAGCAGTCGGGCGTTCACCTCTTCAACTCTACATCAACCCATGTTTTGGTTTCCAGGGGAGGCGAACTGAACTGCTGTAAGTCCCTGCCCGGAAAAAATCACCTTCCCCCCCTGAAACCTCCTCCTTGTTCTTCGCCCTTGCCCCCCGCCCTTCCCCGCTGCCCTTGCAACCCGAACATGATTCGCATTTGTCGCATCGGTTTAACGCGCATGTCCAGGGGCCTGATTGTGTCCGCCATCGAAACGACGGACTGGTTCCAAGACATGCGGTTCGACGACAACAGCGACTGGAGAGACTCGCACATCGTGGTGGCTGTGATTCTCATCACGTTCGTGCTGGTGATCGTGGCTTACCACTTCGCCGAGGCGTGGAGGACATTGCCGGGCGCATACTACGTCTCCGGTAACATCAACCTCGACATCGTCATCGAGGAGAACCTCGTGAGTGCGACAGGATCAATGTCATTGCCAAGACCCCCCTTTTCCCCCATCTCTGTATGTCTCTCTGTCTCTCTGTCTCTGTCTGTCTGTATCTCTCCCTGTCTGTGTGTCTCTGCGTCTGTCTGTCTGTATGTCTTGTCTCTTTCTCTCTCTCTGTGCGGAAGAGATGCATGTTTGTAGAGTTTCTCATGTATGCAACCCCCCCTCCCCCCGTTTTCTCCCCGCAGCACCGAATATACAATGTCAGCCGCGGCCTCATCGTGTCCTACGCCCTCCTGTACGGAGCCTTTGCGTTCGAAGAGGGAGACGGTCTTAAGCAGCACTATGTCCTTCTCGCCTGGGTGCTCTCGCTGACGGCCCAGTTCAAGAGCAAGGTCAGCATTATCTGGCTCGCCCTGTGCACGGGCGTGTTCATCCAGGGGTTCGGCTCCTACCGATTGAGGTGTGTGGTGGTTGCGGGCGTTGTCTGACATGTGACATGTGACATACACCTGTATTTTTCATGATTTGCTGCTGTTCGTACGTGCCGCTATCGAGGGCGGTACTGATTTGGTCGCACCGTGTCTGATAAGGAAGAGTTGATCGATCGATGATGACCACCCCGAAACTTTTGTTGAGAGTGTCTCTCAGCACCTCCGCACGCTGTTCCAAGTCGTTTCGCTCTTGAGGAATAGGGATCTCTCATTGATGTTAAAATAGTTCTTTCTCATTGATCTTAAAACTAGGGCACATTTGACCTTGTAGATGTTTCTCCCCTGTCGATATCGTTTCAGAGGTCTTCCCTCACATTTTCTTTTCTGCGGCGACACTGTCTCGTAAAATCCTGTTGCTGTGTAATCATTGTTTCGCGCAAGTGCAGTGTCGTCCATAACACCCACGCAATAAGCAAAAAAAGCATGCGAGCGTGGGACTTGCAATGCTTACGATATACCGCTTGCTTTCAACAATAGAGATCATATCATCCTTGATGTTGAACGGGATTTGATTTCCCTTCCGCACGGATTTTCTCTCCAGATGGATCCATCCGTGCACACGTTCCGCTTGAAGATTGGTTCATCTGTCTTGTAGTTCCCTACTGCAATAATTGTCTCCCTAGTGCCAGATTGATTCTTCCGTTCGCATGTTTTCGCTAAAGATTGGTTCGTCTGTCTCACACCCTTCTTGCAATCATTATCGTCTCTGGTGCGGCGTGACAATGTTAGGTTCCTCTGCGAGGTGTTCGGCAACTACGGCAACGGCTTCGGGGTCCCCGGAAGCGGCTTCGGAGATTCTGACAGCGGCGACAACAACTTCATTGTCGATAGCCCAGACGACGTAGACAGCGCAGACGACAGCACCAGCTTTGACGAGGAGTCTGATGACTAATCTCTTCTAGCGACGGCCTGGCTGACTAGTCCTCGAACCAACGGAATGGCGCGGACCCTGGGAAAAAGACAAGATCAGGCCACGGCTGGGAGAGAAAGATTCACGTCATGCCGGTGGCGAAGGCGACGTCATAATCGTGATAGTCTGTGGCGCGTTTTCTCTGACGGTTTGGGAGTGTCGTTCAAATGCTCGCCCGGGGGGAATGATATTCGCGCGATATCCGGGGATGTCGGATCGAATGAAGTGTGGCCAGGCCGACGGATTTGGTAGGAAGGGAGTTCGTTGGTTTGACGTGAGACAACCTAAGATCCCGGCGAACGGTCAAGCGCGGTGTCAGTTGGATCGGGGACGAATTGTTTGCGTGTTTTTTTTTTTTCTCTGTACCACGGGAGGGCACCGCTTTCGCCTGTCTGGTGCACTGCTGGTGTGGCCACCTAAATAAGATTCCTTACAACGTGGGGGTGGTCGCTCTTCAAGCGTTGCACTTTTTTTTTGTATCTTGTGGCGAAGTAGCGGGCGTGGTCGGGGCACTCCCTTCCAAGTGGCGCATACTTTTTGTTGTTGCGGTTGCAGCTGCCAGCGAGAACCATCGTCGGTTGTTGTGACTTACTTGGAGGGAGGGGTAACAGAGCGAGTATGCCTGGCGTTAGCTGGTTGGAAGGCGGGGGAGGGGCATCCAAGAAAAAGGCCGTGGAGCAGAGCAAGCAAGCCTCCTACAAGTCAGGGCGAGGGATGGGGTCAAGACAGAATCGAGAATAGAGGAGCAGGCAGGCACGTCGAAGTAAGAGCCGAGTTGCTTCTATGTGTGCGTAACTGTTTGGTTGTGGTATCGTGTAGAGCGTTGAATTAAGGGTCTAACTTTGACGTTGGGGAAATGACCGGTTTGGCTTTTGCTTCCCCGTCTCTAATCCGGCTCATCTCTGGTTTTTGTTTGCCGTTTTGATGATGCCCGTCCCCCCCCCCCCCGTGTATGTGGCGTTGGAACCGCCCAACCCTGTTTGCATGTTTGCATGTTGTGCGTCCCCCCCTTCTTTGTGGTCCAAGCCTGTCGTGTGTGGCACCGAAAGTGTGGATGCCAGTGCCTAGACATCGATCGGATGGGACGTACGAGCAAGGTCAACCAATCGGCTTCGCTCACCTCTGGTTGCGTATATCTCGTGCATGGTTTTCCAACATCGTGCTGTGGTGCCCTTTGGCCGCAACGGCACCGCGAGGGCTCTCAGATAAGGCTTGGATCAGGTCCAGTACCTGTTATTTTGGTGTCGGCCGCTTGCACCCTTGCAATTGGCCAGCGAAGAAAGCGAGGTGCGGGAGGTTCGTAGGATAGCTAACCTGTTGTAGTTGTGGCTACGCTCTCAATATAGACGTGTGCTTGAACCACAGCAATAGCTGTGACCCCGGTATTCCGGTAATCATCGTCTCCCGCTGTTGCTTTAGGCTTAAAAAGATCTTGCCGAAATACTTTGATTGTGGAGTGCGTGTCTTCCGGGTGGTGGTGCATTTTCTCCGGACGCTTAATCCTTTGGGGTGTGAGCGCCGTTGGTTGCCTTTGACTTGGCTTGTCTTTTTCTTTCTTTTTCGCTGAAAGAGGGATACGATAGGTATTGGATGATGATCGAGAGGCTTTTGTTTGACTTGTTTACGGCGTGTAGATTGCAGCAGGTCTCGGGTGGACTAAATCGGTGCATCCGATAGGTTTGACTTGACGTGGGAGAGATGTGTTAATCTTTTGTTGATTTCGTGACGCGAGTGTTGTCGCGCGTTGTTGGGTGTTGGTTGCCTGTTGGCGTGATGGATGAAAGTGACCGTAGCATTAGCGTAGCGTTGACCGGCGGCGACAAAGATACTAGATACTGAACATGGCGAGTTCCTGGACTTGTTCCCGTTCAATTGTTGGTGGCTCTGCCCCCTTCAGCCAGTGGGAACCAACTCATTTCACTGCGTTCATGTTTCATTTTACGTTGCTGCATGCAGGTGCATTTGTTGCCAGACACGTTCTTTTTCTTCCAAGACAAATTTGCCTTTGGTTTCATCTTGAATACCTGCAACGAAGCGAGAGAATCAAGCGAGCTTTCCAGATCGGAAAACCAACATGCTTATATATAGATATAGACTATGTATATTTTTTTTTGTCTCCCATCATAGAACTCTATCGTCTGCCCCTCTGGCCCCTATCCTCCACTTGTACTAGCTAGACGACCCAACCGGGGTCAAATAGGAGGGGGGGGCTGGACCCCCTCCTGCGGTTCCTGCCTGAAGTATTTCTATCGCGAGAAGGGTACAGCAATCCCTTCCCTCGCGACTTACGAAGTCGATTATGGTTTAGTAACAACGAGCTTTGCAACGCATCGCTTTCATCCTAGACCAGGATTTATTTAGTGAGAAAAAAACCCACTCTGCCGGGACTCGAACCCATGACCTGGCCCTTAGCAGGCTGCGAGGTCACTCACTAGACCACCGGGGCGACTGGGGATATATGTGAAGACTTGTACACTTCCTGCACCACGCAAAGTCTTGACCGTTTTGACCGCTCCTACGAATGGAAAACATCTGCAGAGATAGGCACCGGGAGTTGAAGTTGGCTATGGCTGTTGCACTGGGTACTTCGCTTGAAGACACTGAGGGCCCTGGCTGCCATAATCGTGTCACATGTGGGTTTCGTACATGTTCAAACCTGAAATAACAATTCGAACCACATCTTTGCACTCGAGGATCAACCCCGCTGCAAAGAAGGTTTGAAGGTTGTTGGAAGTGATCACAGCACCACATCGTGTGCGTGCGTGACATCCTCTTGTGTCATTTTCTCTGTGTCAGTCCAGTGGGTACTCAATACTTTCTCAATCTCCTCAGTACGTGAGCGCTGTGGTACATCTCAGTACGGCGGTTATACCTGCACATACATGGCATTAATCTCCATCCCAGGATCGGCCCTTGCATTTCGAGTTGCTACGGACGCATATCGCATATCTGCTCTGTGCTGCCAAACTGTTTCGGTGGGTGCGGAGTGCGGAGCCCCCCTCCCCCCCCGCCAAGGCGGAGGGTCCACAGGACTGGTCGTTACGATCTTGAATCTCGACAGTCCCGGATCCTGTGTACCGGCAATGTGGGTCTGTGACGCAGTCATTGAGCACATTCTGCCCCCTCCCTCTTTATCTATGCTGCGTCTTCTTACCTGTGCCGCCTTCTGTGGTGAGCCCCGACCGAGCTGTATCTGTTGATGTGTTTCGATGTCGCAGGTTACTTCTGTGTACAGCAGTACATACATGACCATTGCGAGACGCACGGTCCGCTCGTGAACGACGGCGCGACAAACAGTTCTTGATTAAACTGTAACAGCTCGTCCCAAGCAAACTTGCTTGTGTAGGGAGTTGCGGATCTGAGCTATATCGTATAACTCGAGATGCGTTAGGACCTCCTACCCTCTGCACGCGCTGCTGGCGGTATCTTTCGTTTCATCGTGAGTCCACCGAGCGTAAACCGACTCACGATATGTGCAACGTTTAACTCACATGAACAGAGCGATACGCTCTTCCACACCCGCGTGCACAGGTTGTACCCGAGAATATCGATACAGTGCAAGTGGCACTTCGGTAGGAGCATCACTACTAAGACCGGACGATGCCGGGCAGTCGGTATGCTTCAACAATTGTTCAGGGCATGGGCGGTGTATCGACTACACCTGCGAGTGCGACGCCGGCTACGACGGCGATGATTGCAGTTTTTGTAAGTTGAACTGTTCACCCACACGACACTAACGTTGAGTCTATGTCTTACCCTGCCAGCGAAAAACTTTGTCTTTACTGGTGGCCGGGGCATTTTTGTACACTGTAGATTGAGCGCCGAATACAATCTGGGGGGGTCTGGGGGGGGGGGTTGTGCCCCGCAATGGGCAAGTATTCTCGGAAAGTGTTGGTATTCCAACTGACACGGTGGGTTGGTAAAAGCACAGACGCAATATGTGTTAAGGTTAATCCCGGCTTCGCAACCCCCGCACCCAACCGTTGGCAGATCGTGATCGGTACACTATACCTAAACCTGTGGCAACCAGTGATCCAGAATCTCGAGCCGAAACTGAACGGCACCCTCCCGCTTTGCGAATCTTGTGCAGGTTATATTGATGGCGGTGACACCGTCCTGCCGATTCTTAGCGTTGGCGATGTCAATCTGACGTCTTCGAACTTCCGGAAGACACTGCACGATGCGGGGAGTCTTCTTGTGGTTGCGACATCACCGTCATGCCATCGCTGCATTCATCTCGAGACGGAGTACCAGTCCGCGAGCGCTGAGTTACAGGGGAAAGGGGTGCGTTTCGGTCCTGCGTCGTCGACGAATGCATCTGGTACATTTCAGCAGACCGTCTGTTGTGGATCTTTTCTGCTTACCGCGCTTTGAATGCGCCCAAATAGATCATACGCTTCTGCTGTACCTGTCACCCCGACATGCTTGCATGAAACGGACGATTTTGGGCAGATTGTTCTTGGGCGCGTTAATGCTGACGCCGAGCTGGCCCTCCTTGGTCGAATCTTGGGAGGAGTTGAAGCAGCTGCACAACATCTCCCTGTCATCCTTTTATGGACGGAAACACGCAAGTCCAGAAAGGCTTTGCTGTACGACGGCGCGCACGAGCGGCATGCTATTGTTGAGTATGTCCGCAAGCAACTGGAACCGCCCGCAAAAAGCCTTGCAACCATCACGGCCGTGGAAAACTTTGTAAAAGGCCCTCAGTTTGGGGCCTTGGGTACGGCTCCCTCGGAAGCAGTGACGGTAAGCCGCGTTCGTTTGCTGGAAATGAGCCGCAGAAGGGAGAGACTCTGCGCGCAACAAAGCCAAACACTGAAAATCGAGAGTAGACCCGAGCTTTCTGTTTGTCTCCCTAAAGACCTGCGGGGTCTGTTGCGGAAGCAAGTGTCGGTGTAGTTCAAAATCGTTGGGTGGAGCACATCGAGCGAGCAAGGGGTCATGGCGTAATTCCAGTTGCACCTCAAGCACTTTAGCACAGGAAACGATACCATCTGCACATGGATTTACGGTGTCGGGGCAAGCGATGAGTGGCCAACAAAGAATGTGCAGGTAACCTGCAATTCCTGGAAAGACTGCTACAGTTCTTCGCTGAGTTGGTCGGAAGAAGAGTAGTCTACACTTTTTGCAGATCAGGTTGGGGTTGTGTCAGCCGTCCTTTCCTGTAGGCGTTGTTTGGTGGACGATGTCAATGTTGATTTAGTCTACCCACCTTCATTCCTGCTGCCGAGCCTCACGTTAGAGCTCGCCCTAAGCGGACAATATACTAATGCTGGAATTGCTCACCGCCTTGACGGAAGGCACGTCGATCTGATGATTCCTACATCCTTTCAAACTCTGTGCGAAACCTGGGGTGCTCACCGAATCGGTCCAAGATTGTGGGGTTCTTCTCTGGTGCCGGTGAAATGGAGGAAAATGAATTGGAGGACTTCATGGAAGCAGCAACCGACTTGAAGCCCAGGTCTGACGTGTACTTTGGTTTCGTGGACGACGAAGTGGTTTGCGGGCACTTCAAGAAGCTTGGATGGATACAGAGGGCATCTGAGGCGGTTCTGACCAGGTGAGATACACATGTGAGATGTGGATGCACTGCAACGGTGTTGTGTACGTGTTTCGTCTTCTTTACTATATGGCGACAGTCCCTCCATTCTTCGTGGTAAGACGTGTGCTACACACTTCAGCGTATGTAGAGTACTACACTTTTCAGTGTATATTTCGTACAACTACGAAAATTCAGGGTCACACAGGAGGGGGTGAACACCGGGGCTTTATTCTTCTTCATATATATTTTCTACTATTGCACGCAACAACAACAGTGCCTCATGAAGTGACATCGCGTGCACTTGTCCGGAGGGCGGCACACCACGGCACTCACGCCATCCTCAGTGCCCATAGTATGCAAGGGTCAAAATTCATCGCCTTGCTTTTTATTGCCGTGGAAAATATTTTCTGAAATTAAAGCACGAGGATTATTGATGTGACGATGTCAACGACAACTAAAACGTTTCCGCCCTCGCTGATACCTTTTGACATCAACTTGACCTTTCAGGCCAGGACTGTCGCGGGCCCCAAGCCTGACCTTATGGGCGATCTTGGAGGACAACCTGTCAATTCAAGATTGGGTGGTCAGGGTAAGATCACGGATGAGGGCGGGCTTCGTGCTGTTCGCACAGAAAATGGGATTGGGCGGCGTCGCGTGCTTCGCGAACACACTGCTTCGCCCGCAGAGAAGTATCTACGCCTGGGAGTTTGTTAGGGTAAGATCAGGGTGAAATGAGGCCGACCAGATGCATGAACAGGTCCTTCATGCGACTCATGCAGCCTGTCTTTGGCTGCCTGCAGGAAAGCCTTCCTTTGGTGGGTCGCTTATCGAACGCAAACTTCGCGCAGTACGAGCGGACGCATCTGCCGATGCTCATCATGTTTCTCGAACTTCCTGGTAAGCGGTGCACGTTTACATAGCTACTGTTTTCTGGGGCCTTCGCCCGTCGGAGCATTAGCTCGTATTGTTTTGCCCGGCGATCGGAAGGGCTTCAGCAGGGGTTGTGCGTCAAGTCTTCTACTCCTTCTCTTGCAATTCCACGAGCAGAAGCATTACTCAAAACGACCTGAGGTTCGCAGTGGGCCACAAATACCTACATGATAGCCATTCTACCAAGCAGCCCCCCCCCCCCCATGCTTGCGCTTTCTGGACCGAATCGATCCATTTTGTCAAACTTGGCAGACTCTCACGGGTGGTCTGAAAAGTTTTGACCAGATTGAGGACCCGCAGTAGCAAAGCTAGCTTCGTTCTGGTACAGCCCGACGTTGTCGCATGCCTGGCAGCATCAGCGTTCTTCCCCAAAAGGACGGGTTTTATCTTACAAACAACCCCCACGCGTCCGCGAGCTTCCCCTCTATAGGATTTTCTACTCACAAGACTTGCGACCCCCCATGACATCATGAGGGCTTTACATACGTCAATTCATCAGACAAACCAGCACAACGAACGTGTTCTCGTCCTTGCGTCCTCGAGGGGTTTGAGCTCGTGCAATGCATTTCCTTTCCTCAGCCTTTGTGTCTTGACCGTTGACTCTTTTTGTGGTGACAGACTCTTTCGCTGCCGGGTCTGCTCATGGGTCTCGGATTGGCGGAAAATCCGGCGGGGTGCGGAATGACGAACTCGTGAAAGAGCTCAAGGAAGTTGCGCTGGAGCACGTGAGAAAAATGGAATATTCCGACTCGAACAGCAGAGTCAGAGGGCTTTTGATTTCGTGAAATCTTCGCTTGAATGTCTACGACAAAATGATCCGACGCGATGCTTTGCCCCCAAACACTGCCTCAGTTGAAACATTTTCCTTCGGCGTGGATCTGCTCTCAGAAAGGAAGCATCACTTGTCTGTACGCCGATGGAGTAGCTCTCGCCGACAGCATGAAGACGCTCGGTCTTTTCGGTGAGAGCGTGGTGGGGCGTGTAGAAGCTCACATTATTCTCGTTGCTTTGTGCGGCGCACTCTCTGGGGAGGTCGTCAGCAAAATGTTTTTTTTCCCGTGTGTGTGCTTATCGATCCGCAGGCAGCCGAGAGCGCCTCCCGCAAGTGGGTTTCAACACCATGGACGGCAGGCAGATTCCTTTTCCCGAAGACCTCCCCATCAACCGCGAGACGCTGCTCCACTTCGCCGCCGCGTTCTTGAGCGGCCGACTGCAGTCGGCTCTCGACGCAAGAAAGGCCATGGTTGTGTCTCGGCCGTTCAGCGCGCACAACACCGTGCGGCGGAAGGACAGACGTGGAACGCCGACCGAGGTTCGAGGGGTTTCGGAACAACTGAAGCCGAAAGATGCGATAACGCAGGTAAGCCAGTAAAGCACGTGCTTGTGCGAAAGAGCCAACGACCGAGACTATTTGCCGAGTGAGTTCAGGTATCGGGTTACAGGCGAAGCATTTTTCGGCAATAGATGTCAAGCGCTCCCATCTTCACCTGAGACTCTCCACTCTACCAAACTCTCCACTCTATCAAACCTCTTGTTAGCTTGTTCTGTTTCGTCACTGACATGCAACGTTGGTGTGTTTTCGTCTTTATACGCTGTTGGCCAGGTTACAAGGGAAAGTTTCGCTTGGACGGTACTCGACAACGACAAGGATGTCTTACTTATGTTTCATGCGGAGGTAGGACTAAATGCCTCTCCAGTAAATCGCATCTGTCTGTCGGAAAAATGACATGAACTTGAGAGCATTGCAATCGTCCCCTTCTTCTAGAGAGACCATGAATGCATTTGCCCCGGACAACGCCTCATCCAGCCCATTTTCAACCCTTTGCTTCCCAGGAATGTGAGAGATGCAGCAACATGGTGCCCTACTACAAGGCGAGTCTAATGTCACGCGTTTTTTCCGTTCTCTCTGAAGAACCACTATTGCATCGATGCCGCGACCGCCCCCATTACTTGTTGTACCCATCACCCAGGAGCCTGAACCTACCTCTTGCTGATAAAAATAGACGACGGGAAAGGTCAGGCTGCGTGCACAAGGCTCGCACAGGAGCTGGCGGGGTGTCGACAAAAAACAACTCGAAACGTTTGCTTCGGGCCATAGTATCACGCAATCATGCCTACTTGTGCTGCTGCTTGTCATCCAGCGCGTGGGCGAACGGTTTCTGGATCTGGACATTCCTTCGGTCCTTATAGCTGCGATGGACGTGACTCTCGAAACGCCGCCCCCGGAGGTAGCCATGACGTTGCCGCCCCTTCCTGCGATCGTTCTTCTCCCGGGCGACGACAAGGAGGCACCGTTCAGGTAGGGCGGGAAACAGCCAGCCCGCTGCGCGATACCGACCTTCCTTGCTGACATTCTGTAGGCCATGGCCTCAGGCCCGTAGGGTAATGTTGTCGGGTGCGCCATGCGACCAATGGTCTGCGTTGCCTGACTCTGTGGTGATGGACGGACTTGTAACCCCCGTTGAGACCTTCTGCAGTTTTCCAGTGGTTCTTTACTCACGCCTAGTTCAGGCGTTCTTAGGCCATGCTATTATTGTATTTGTAGCCCCCCGGAGAGGTTTCTTCCTGGCCGGTCTCCGGATATCACCCCACCTCTCCCCTTCTCCTCTCCGCGTGTGCCCAACGACTACAGATTCTTTTCCGGCGTGGGCAAGGTAGGGCCGCTAATGAGGTGGCTCCAGGAGCACTCGTCAACTCCGTTCGAGCTGCCGGCGCTCCCGCATCTCTCCGAAGAAGACAAGCCGCTCTTTCGCAAGCAAGTGAGGGAGCGGCAACACCTGCTGAACGCAAGGGCTTCCCAGGAGTCGTGAGCATGGCCTCTCTACGCGGGAAATCCTTGACAGGGTAGATTGTACCAGCATTGCCATCGCGGCTTATAGGTCTTTGTCGAGAATAAGAAATGATTCCCCACATTTTAGACGTCTTTTCTCTACCGCTTGTGCCGGTAGCGACATGTGGGACGCGGAACTTTACAGAAAACGAAGCGGGAACGGATCAGCCGGCAAGACGTTGCGACCCTGGCATCGCAAGGAGATCATGAACCGGCTGGAAAGCATATTGTATGGACCGGAAGTCTGTCTGGACGCGCGCCTGTGGGTGATTGAGATGCTACGCAAAAATCCAGGGCTTCCCGATCCCATCTACAGTCAAGACTGTACTGATGTGACGTTTGATAACCTTGTGTAATGAGCTTAGTAGGTGATATCTCACGCAATACACCATTCATTCTTTTTCTCTCTCTTCGTCCGTTGGACCCGTACGGATCAAGGTGCTGAGCTGAGATCGGAAAGGTTTCATATGATGATATCAGCACAGCAACAGCTGAGACTGTTGTGTACAGTTTTGCCCGAGCTCTGTTCGTTCGTGATACTAAGTCTGCTCTAGCCATGGGTGAATGGTTACCGAGTCGTGTTCGTGTTGTGGCCGGGTCGCAATGAGTGCACCATGATCTAGACATGATACTGTCATGACCCTATTCTTTATGTCTAGGTTTCGTCCATTGACGCTAGCCTCGCACCTAGACTATGCCGGCTCCAGTAACAGCTCGTCTACTAGACTAGTCTACATAGATAGCTTGTTAGATATACTCGCAACAGTATCTGGTCGTGAGGACCCCAGGGGGATACATGTTGGGATTTTCGTGTGTTGTAGGGTGTCACTGGTTCAGTCACGGGGACCCTTTTGGCTTGGTTGGTGCGATGAGGCTTGGGTGCGTGCTGCGCACTTCTTCCTGCTCTCTCTCCACCGCCACCGCCGTCTCTCTCCAATCAAGTTTCCTTCTCTCACTCTCTCTCCACCTCTCTCACCACCTCTCTCTTTCGGCCTAACACGGCCGACTACCCAGTGCCCCAAGTAACGCCCAGGACGGGCTTGCTGCACCCCGCGTAGTTTACCTTTCACACCAGTGCGATATCATGGTATCCGCGCGCGGGCGTAGCCTTCGGGGGGTTGTGCAGTCACGCGCAATCGGTAGACTCCCACAACAACAGACACCACGGAGGGCATCGACCTCTCCGCCCTTAGCGAGGAAGAGCTACAACAAAAAGTGGAGGAGATCGTCCAGCAACGAGTACAAGCCTAACTTGAAGCCAACAGGATCAACGAGGGTGAAGTCACCTACACCCAACCACCAGCCGTCAACCCAGCCCCACCTACTGGCAACCAGCCAACACCCTCCAGCCAAGGCAAACCAGTCACTTTCAACGACCCCAGCAGCGTCGCACACATCGTGGCGCAAGCGGCTAAGGCGAGAGCTGAGGCTATTGCTGAACAACAGGGCTTTGCCCGCTCAGGCACGTTGCGTGTCAGTCCTGGCTCAGAGATAGAACCTTGGCTTGGTAGCGTGAAGAAGGAGCAGGAGTTGTACATTATGTTTGATATTTTCCGTGGTAAGATGACTTCATATTTTCAGGAGGATGGTGTGCATGATGCGTTGGAACTGGAGGTCGAGGTCAAGGTCGGAAAGAGGGGTGTGAATGTAGCAGAACTTCGGAGACTTTTTGGCAATGATGTGGTAGACAAGTCTATCAAACGATGGAATATTCTCATCAGCAAGGTCTTGTACCCCCCGATTCAGAGCTTGATTTTGGCGTGTGAGAGTCCACAAAAAGGCTGGAAAATAGTGATAGAGTGCTATCAGGAGAAGAAACAGTCGGAAAAGTCGAGGTTGGAGCAGGACTGGAAGAAGTGGAGATGAAAGAGTCTGAGAGTCCACAGGACTATGTTGCCCGCTCAGAAGCCCTTCGCTTGCTTCTAGCGTCTGTAGGAATGATCAAAGATGAAACAGATGCCAGCAAAGGCATTGCTCGCGGCCTTCCGTCTTCGTTGTTTGCCGTGCAAAAAAGGCATACTGCTTGCCCATGATGTCCTGACGTTGCGTACCCTTGAGAGTGTGGTGAGGGACGTCCACGTGGAGATGGAGCGCGAGAGGAGCAAGGGGGAGAGGTACGAGGTAGAGCTCGCTCTCGCCGCGTCCGGCATGGGCCGGCGCGGCGGGGCCAGTGGGGGGGCATCCGGGGGTCAAGACGGCGGTCACACAGCAGCTGGCGGCCAAGATCGAGACGGAGAGAAGAAAAACGGTGACGTGTTCAACGACGACCCCTACGGATTTGCCGCTACCACCAGTCCGAGCTTTAGACTAACGAGCAGTGTCGTTTCCAGCAGCAACTGCGGCGCGCGCGTTCGAGAGAATGCGCCGAGGGACGCCGCTCGGGCGGCGGTAGCCAGCGCGGGGGTAGACCGCCGCCGGGGCCCGGCCGTGGTGGCGGGCGACGGGTGAGGATTGAAAGGCAGCAGCACCACACCGGTCATGGTGGCAGTGGCTGGAGCTAAGCCTCGCCCCCCCCCCGCGACCTCTTCGTGGACGTGGGCCTGGTGGTCGTCTGGGGCGTCACCCGGGGGGTCGTGGGCCCGCGGGACGCCACAGCAGCGACGGTCGTGCCGAGAGAGAGCGGGCGGGGAGAGGCCCGGGGCACCCGCGTTCTGGCCACGGAAGAGAGCAGGCGTACGTTGTGTACTATGCCCACGATGATGGTGGCTACTACGAAGACTACGGCGACTACGACGACGGATACTACTACAACGACGGCTACCACGACGCCGGGTACGCCCACTACGCCGGCGGTGGGCACAGCTACAGCTACTCCTCCGGGTACGAAGACAGCCGCTCATTTGACGGCGGCATTCACTACGTTTACTACCCTCCCGCCGGCGAAGATTCGTCATCCGAGCGGCCAAGTCAGCCCCCCCCGCGAGCAGCAGCAGCACCGCTTCCTTCTCGTCCTCTACCCCTTTTCCTGGCGCGCCTCCATCTTCGGGCTACCTCCACCTCTGCACGGCNGGGGAGAGGCCCGGGGCACCCGCGTTCTGGCCACGGAAGAGAGCAGGCGTACGTTGTGTACTATGCCCACGATGATGGTGGCTACTACGAAGACTACGGCGACTACGACGACGGATACGACTACAACGACGGCTACCACGACGCCGGGTACGCCCACTACGCCGGCGGTGGGCACAGCTACAGCTACTCCTCCGGGTACGAAGACAGCCGCTCATTTGACGGCGGCATTCACTACGTTTACTACCCTCCCGCCGGCGAAGATTCGTCATCCGAGCGGCCAAGTCAGCCCCCCCCGCGAGCAGCAGCAGCACCGCTTCCTTCTCGTCCTCTACCCCTTTTCCTGGCGCGCCTCCATCTTCGGGCTACCTCCACCTCTGCACGGCACAATCGGTGCCTCGAGGCAAGTCTCACCCCGAAGATTTTTTTGGTGGGATAGGAGTGCGATTGGAGTAGCGTCTGCTGCGTCTGCGTCGTCTTTGTTGAGTGTGGAATCTAGTGAGGGGCCGCCTGGTAGCGAGAGATGGTTAGCTGACTCAGGAGCCAGCAACAGTTTTACAAACAGCAGCCTGCACATGTACGACTTGCAAGAGATCCCCGCCAGTAGGGAGTATGTCGTTGTAGGTGATGGTCGACTGCTCGAAGTGCAAGCTATTGGTAGCATCAATCTTAGTTTCTGTCAGGAGGATGAGAATGGTGAAAAAAACGACGATGTGTGTGAACCTCACTGACGTGTCTGTAGTAGAGAGCCTGAGCTTCAATTTGTTTTCAACGCATGCTGTTTCTCTGAAGCAGCAAATCCTCCACGAGGAGCGTGGCGCAACCCTACAAAAATGGACTGCTCTTTGCTAGAGAGGAAAAAGCGTCTGCAGCGTATGCGATGCGGTTGCCGTACGACCCATCTACGAGTAGACTGCTGCTTTGCCCGCATCCGTGACTGCCCCCGATTCCGCCCCCGCCGTTGGCTCCACGCGTTCCCCTTCACAAAAAGAGGGCCCCGCGAAATCGTTGGTGTCCGTGTTGCGTGCTCCTACCGCTGGCTCTGCTAGCGTAGTACCTTCGGCTGATAGCGTCCCGCCCACTNGATGCGGTTGCCGTACGACCCATCTACGAGTAGACTGCTGCTTTGCCCGCATCCGTGACTGCCCCCGATTCCGCCCCCGCCGTTGGCTCCACGCGTTCCCCTTCACAAAAAGAGGGCCCCGCGAAATCGTTGGTGTCCGTGTTGCGTGCTCCTACCGCTGGCTCTGCTAGCGTAGTACCTTCGGCTGATAGCGTCCCGCCCACTGGTCCCACCAGTGTAGTACCTGCGAGTGACAGCGTCCCGCCGGCCGGCTCTGCCGACGTAGTACCTTCTTCGCCGTCCGAGTTTGTGTGTGTGGGTACTTTTCCGGGTATGGATCTTGGCAATACGAGTGTGCTCACCGACGAGCAGCTCATGGATGGCTATGATGACACCCCGTATCAACAGTTTGTCCTCGTGTTTATCCCAGAGAGTGACGCTGCGAATGTGGCTGGTGTTTTGGATAGCATTGATGGGGGTGCTGATTTTGACTTAGGTGCGGCCGCGCTTGGCCCTGGTGCGTCCCCGTTTGCCCTTGGTTCGACTGAAAAGTCCGTTGACATCAACCGCTTCCACCGCTCCCTTGCCCACGCTTGCGAGCCTCTATCGAGAGAAACTGCCCAGCAGAGAGCCATCGTGCTCACGGGCAAGCTGGAACCGAGCACGGACTGCATGAGGGCGAAGGGCAGGCGAGGGTCGGTGCCGCGGGGGCCGGGAGCGCGGGCGCCTAAGCCACTCGGGCGTGTTCACCTGGACCTGTGTGGACCGCTGGTGCCTTCTCTGGGCGGCAACCTCTACCTGTTCGTCGCCGTGGACAGCGCCTCGCGGTGAAACAAGGTCTACGGTCTCCGGCGGAAGTCCGACGCGCTGGCGGCAACGAAAAGGCTGCTGGCGGACGTGGGGCGGTACGACCTCGGGCGCATCGAGTGTTTCCGCGTCGACAACGGCACCGAGTGGACCCGCGGCGACTTTCGGCGTTTCTGCGACGACAACGGCATCGGCATCGAGTCCACCCCGCCTGGCGTCCCGCAGTACAACGGCGTCGTCGAAAGCGCCATCTGGCGCGTCATGAAGGCCGGCATGGCCGCCCGCCGCAGCGCTGGCCGTGTGTTCAACGTCGACTTCGTCTTCATCCCCGGCCTCGACGAGCGCAGTGACCGTCTTTGGATGGAATCGGCGAAATGGGCCGCCGACGCTCTCAACCAGTCGGCGACCAAGGCCAACCCCGGGCGGCGCTCGCCGCACGAGATGTTCACCGGCGAGCAGGGGCCGTTTCGCGTGCTGCCGTTCTTCTAGCCCGGCTTCATGCGTGAGGATCGTCGCACCAAGCTCGACGACCTCTGCTACTACCTGAACGGCGGCGACAACCACCCGAGCGGCACCGTCAAGGTCCTCAAGGCGTCCACCGGCCGCGTCGTCTACATCAACAACGTATCGAGGGTAACGTCGGCGCCAGCCGGCGAGGAGTTCCGCTGGTATCACGGCTGCGCCGACGCCCCTCCCGTTCGTGCCGCCGGTCGTCCCGATCAACTTTGGCCCAGCACCGATGCCTTCGACCGCCGCACCGCCGCCGCCAGCGCCCACGCCGTCGCCCGCTCCTGCTCCCGCTGCCGCTTCGCCCCCTGCCGCTGCCGCAACGCCGCCGCCAGCGACCACGCCGCCGCCCGCTCCCACGCCTTCACAGCCGCCCTCTGCCGCTTCGTCGTCACCGTCGGCGACCCCCGATCCAGACCAGCCGCCGCCGTCGCCGGATCCCGCGATGCCCCCGGTTACGGCTCACGCCATGCGGCAGCTTCGCCCGGGTACAAAGGCCGAGGATATGACAGACCCGCGGCTGCCAAGCCGTACGAGATCGGGCACAAGGCACAGCACAGGACTCATCTCGATGCTAGACAAGAACACTCTGGTGTCGATGCTGGAGGCTCGGAGCGCGGTGGATGAGGAGCGCAGGGAGCTGCGGGGGGCGGAGAGCGGAGAGCCCGGGAGAGCGGGGGGCGGAGAGCAGGCGGGAGCACTCGCAGCGGTGGACCCGGGGGCTGGAGGAGCGGGCTTTCCACTTGCATTTGCCACGCTCCTCGCCAACCGGGAAGACATCGACGCCACGCTGCGAGACCAGCGCCCGCCGGAGCAAGGCCCTGACCTTCAGCACTGCCAGGCCAGCGACCTTCGTGTTCCAAAGAACTACAAAGAGGCCATGGCGTCGGGGCACCGACCTGGATGACCCACTAAGGTTTAGTTGAGACTTGTAGCGAGAGGTGATATGCAGAGAGAGTACATTGACTTTGGAGAGTTGTACGCGCCTACCGTTTCTGTTTCATGTGTTAGGATGTTGGCTGCTTTGGAGTGCGAGTTGAACCTCGATTTGTGTCATTTCGATATTAAGCAAGCTTTTGTGCGTTCGGAGTTGGAGGGAGATGAGTACATGCGTTTGCCGCAGGGATGTGGAGCTCTTTCTCGAATAATTGAAAAACCAGAGTCTGTAGACTATGGCTTGAGACAGGCATCTAGGCAGTGGCATGCAATGCTGAAGAGGTGTTTGGGCGTTAGGTTTTGAGCAGTGCATGGCCGATGCTTGTGTGTTTCGTTTGATTGAGGATGGATGTGTTGGTTTGATTTTGGTAGTACATGTAGATGACATTTTTGCTGTGGGAGAGAGGGAGAGATGTGACAAGTTTGGCGCCGACCTTAACAAGTTCGTGCCAGTGAAGAACCTGGGAGAGTTGAGATGATACCCTGGGTGCTTTTACGAGAGGAACAAGGAGACCGGTAGATTGACGATTTCTCAGCAGACTTTCACGGATGGATGAGCTAGCAGTAGAGTATGGAGTAGTGGGAGGTAAGAGCGTTCCGATGTCTTCGGGGGTGAAGCTTTCTGATCTTGGTGCGGATGAGGTGGCGATAGACTTTCCGTTGCGTGAGTGAGCTGGTAGGATCTTTGATGTGGCTGGCGACTCAGACTAGGCCAGACATAGCAAGGGCAGTAGCTGGGTATTGCGCATGTCCGAAGCTGGTACACTGGAATGCAGCGATGGATATTTTAGGCTTTGCGAGGAGGACGAGTCACTTTGGTATTTCGTTTCAGAAAGGTGCGATAAATGGTTTCAGTTTGCAGGGGTACGCTGATGCGAACTTTGTAAGCAAGGCAGCAGACCGTAGGTCGGTATCAGGGGGGATCGTCACGTGTGGAGGAGGCGCTGTGTCTTGGTTTTCCAGAACGCAGAAGTGTGTTACGCTTTCGACGACAGAAGCAGAGTACGTCGCGCTTGGTGACGTAGTGAAGGAGATCTTATTTTTGAGGCAGATTTGGCGTTTCATGTTGCCGCAGGTCGGCATGCCGTGTATCCCAGTCTTCGAGGGCAACTAGGGGGCGATTCAACTAGCGCAGAACCCCATCTCAAACTCGAACTCGAAGCACATAGATGTAGACTAGGGCATCATTTTCTCAGGGAACTGGTAGAGAGGAAGGAAATTTCGGTGATCCACGTNAGTCTTCGAGGGCAACTAGGGGGCGATTCAACTAGCGCAGAACCCCATCTCAAACTCGAACTCGAAGCACATAGATGTAGACTAGGGCATCATTTTCTCAGGGAACTGGTAGAGAGGAAGGAAATTTCGGTGATCCACGTGCCGTTGCCATACCAGCGTGCAGATTTTCTTACTAAGAGCTTGCCGAAGGACACTTTCGAGTCTCACCGTGATTTTGTGATGAATTTGGCATGAACATGTTTTATTTTATTCCTTAATATCACACAACAAATCCATCTCCATCAATCGAAATAATAAGTCTAAGATAGATATGCAACTAATTGTTTCTCTGATGGGTTGTGTTCTAGTTTAGTTTTGTTTCCCGCGCATGAGGTATAAATTGTGCGCGATGCAGCATTCAAGTTTCTTGGTACTCTTCTTTTTTATTTTCTTAACCCTTTTGTAACGGAGGTACCCTGCGACTCTTCCGGGGGGCAGATGCGACCCTTCGGCCCCAACAGCCCGAAATTTCAACAAAGAACGATAAGAAGGACACCGAAAGCCGCTAAAAAGAGTCTGGCGCGCGAGAGCTTCTCCCAGAGCACGTCAGCACGTCTGCGTATGTCTGTGCGGCATCCCGCGCAGAGTACAGTCAATATACATAGCAGGACACGCGCGGTATTCGGCGGGGCCGGGGGGGGGTAGAGGGTGTGCCAGATGAAAAGGGTGTAGTAGAAGGGACGACACGCAAACAAACGTGACGGCTGCTGCTGCTGCTGCTGCTGCTGCTGCTGCTGCTGCTGCTGCTGCTGTCACAGAACCAGCAACAGCCAGCGTAGTGCGCTCTCTCTCTCTCTCTCTCTCTCTCTCTCTCTCTCTCCGTACTTGGAGGGCAAGCACACGACGTCCAACCTCATAGCAGTGCTCTGTGTGGCTGCCCAATGCCTACACAAGAACTCAAAGAAGAGCACACACAGAACCCGGACACAAAGGACACGTATGTATGTTGAAATATGAAATGTTGCAAACGAGAGACGGTCACAAACAACGACATCAGAAACGCCGCAGCGGCTGCTGCAGAGGTGCTACTACAGCTCTCAAGCATCACTCTCTCTCTCTCTCTCGCCGTACTTGCAAGGCAAACAAACGACGCCCAACCTCTCAGCAGTGCCCTGTCTGCGTGGCTGATCAATGCCCACCCAAACGTTTGGTAGAAACACGAAACACAAAGAAAGAGAAAAAGGAAGGCGCTGGCACGTGAAAAAAAATATCCCAAGCAGCGAGCCTTGTGAGCGAGCGGGTAAAATACGAGCTGCTTGCACCACACACAGCTCCGGCAGCACAGCCGGCGACTTCTGTCACCGCCTTCGTGCTAGAATGCGTGGTGGACACTGCTGGTGCCGTTATATCCCTTCACGTCGTGATGGTGCCAACGCGCGTCTGTAAAAGGCGGGGCGAGGCCCTCGCGCGCACGTAGGATCCGCGTGTAAAAATTTGGGAAGTTTTTTTCACAAAACCTACAAATGACTTGAAAAGAGATAGTAGACGAGGGTAGACTTTTACTGAAAAATTGAACCGGGGGACTAAATAGGTGACGATCACAGTGACGATCATAGTGGGGTAATATCGGCGTAAAAATTACTTGATTCCTGCAAAAGCGTCTTGTTTGTAGACTAGGCGCAGTTATTCTGGGCTTGATATCGCCGTGCACACACCCCTCACGGGGTCCCAGTTCATGGTAGATAGAAGTGTTTTGTGTTTTCAACCGCACTAAGACTGACGTCTTTTCATTGGTCAGCCGGTTAGCGCGGTCGATGCTAATAATAAA
>CACKRE030005140.1:18495-31581 GCA_902602495.3 Ectocarpus sp. CCAP 1310/34
GGGGGGGAGGGGGGGGGCATCAACGCCGTGTACGACTTAACAATCAGACCGTGTACTTCGAGTGTTGAACGATGCTGACAGAAGAATTTCTGCAGCTGCATTTGTAGCTCGGTCGGCGGCGGAGGGAGGAACGCATGCAAACAAGGGGGATGCGGGAATCAATGCCGTCTGCAACGGGCCTCTCTCTTGAACGAAAAATCGAAAGATTGAGGGCGACGTGTCTGCAACATCTTTTTCAAGGGAAAAACCACCAACGCCAAGGATTGATTGATAAATGCTCTCTGCAGAGAGACTTTCGGAGAAACCCCAACGTCATGTGAAACTTCGCCAGCATCATCGGTGAGCTGGCGTGCGATGAAAGGTTTTCCACAACGATGGCTTCTGTCCGGGTGGTGGAGAACTCATGCGTTGGAAATTTGAACGTAAGATGAGTTGAAATGAAACGTTTTGTCTCGGGGGGTAATCTTCAGGCGAAGGGATTGGATGTTCCTATTGCAAACGATATTTATTCCACGGTGTGGGGGTGTGTGAGGGTGTACCTCTTAGCCGTTGTTTGGGGGGCAAGACGACCCGGTCAGGGGGGGGGGGGCTACTCTAGCTTGCCCTGTCGTTTTTGAGCCCTGGCCACAGATCATGCACGACAGAGAGGACAAGGGACCAAGGAGGAGGTAGTGGTCTCTAGTTCTGGCATCTTCCCGCAAGTCTCCAGCCGTTCTTTCGGCATCCACATTATTTGCTCCTTTTCCTCAGCGTCTTGCAGTCATTGTTCAGCTCATGGTGTCTCTTCCTCATGACCTTGTACATTCACCCCCGCGAACGTTTCTGTCGCCAGTACCACGACCGAGAGGTGGCGTATGCATGTCTCTATATAGCTATTGCGTTTCTTTGGTTTCCTGGATACATTTCGTTGGAGAAATGGTGAAGCACTTCTAGGTTACCACCACATTCCTTTTATTACGCCCTGTTTCTGTGTCTACTCTACAGCCTGTCGCCACCCTGGCACATGGCCTACTACTGATTTTCCGGCCGTATCCTCTTCCTTGCTCCTCCTTCAAGTATCCAAGGAAAGCTGACTGGCTTTTCTCCGATCATGCCATTGGTCCAGCTGCCCCACGGACTCCTCTGTCCCTCAACGCTTGGCAAGCGAATCGAAACTTGGCCTCCATGCATCATCTCATCGTGTCGTGATCTAAGGGTCGAGAAGCACCTTGTTGGCGTACCTTGCCTGTTCAGGCCGTGCATGTCTCCTAAGCAGTCCAATAGCGCTCCTGACGATACTGCTGTGTTGACCGCAACTACCCGTAACCGTGCATGATATCGCACCCCCGTGTTAGCGTTTTTCTATAGCGTATTTCTCCACCACTAGGAGGGTGCGAACACCAACTGATACCTCTACGGAAAGCCCTCGATGAGATGTTTCCAAAATCACCCTTTTCGGAGGTGATACCTCCCTGGTTGTGGAGAAATAATCTATAGAATAAACGCTAAATAACACGGGACTGCGATAACACGCACAACTACGGTATACTGTACGGCACAGAGAATGTGACGTTCCTTCCTATTCGCTTGTGTTCATTCGTGCCAACGCTTCCGGGCGAGAGGTACTGTATGTGAGCGGGCGAGGCACCCCGTGTTTTCAAGCTTTTGAAGAAGAGCGGGTTGCCTCTACAAGAGTTTGAACGGAATTCACCTTGAAGTTGGTACAAGGCCGACCCGAACTACTCTGTTTGGTGAGTGAAGTCGTTCTTCGAGCCAATCGTTCTCCCGTCATCCCGTGGACGCGCGAATGGGACTTACCGATGATGAGGTCTTCAGCGGCTGTCGCCTGCGCCGATGTAGTGGCGGCCCAAGCCCCTGCAGCGATTCCCACCGCGAACACGGCGGGTGCAGCCCTTCGGTACAGGTTTTGCAGCAGCACGAACGTAAAAAAACCCATCACAACAGCAAAAACACCAAGGAAAAGAGGGAGGAGTTTGAAGTCACTCCCATCGTGTCCCTGTGGGCAGCACAACAGTCCGTCTCCCAAATGGGGGAAAGATCCACCACCCGGCGAACGTGTTACGTAGCAGCCTGTAGCCAACAGCTTGACTACCACACGAGGAGCGAGCTTGGGGTACCTTATTTCTGTGCCCCTCGCCCCCCCCTGTTGCCCTAACGTGGGAAGATGAGACGAGCAAAACATGCTTGGCCGGATGCGTGTACGTGTGCATGTACCACACCACGAAAGTCGCGCCCCCTCAAATATACGACGGGTATGATGGCCACGTTTCCTCTAATCCGTGGAGTGCCTTCTCCCGAGCAAGGTGAACGTGCATTCCAGCTACATATACCTTGAGAAGCGAGTAGGGGGAGGGGCAATCGACGCCATGCTGCTTGGGACGTAGACATCCGACATTTGACCTGTTGTTTCAGAAAGGCGAGATAGAGAGGCAGACGATAACACGCACCACCAGAGAGGTATGAGCAGGTAGCAAGTCGTGGGAGTTTCGAAAAGTAATGGTGGCTTGTGCAAACAACCCTGGATGGGCGTTGTCGGGGCCATATTGCACATTGAACCAGTTCATACATACCGTACGCCGCACTTGCGCGCACCTACAACAGTAGAACGGCCTACATGCAATCTCTGTCGTACCTGTCCTTGTCCAGCGACGCAGGTCTGGCGTGGGCACGGGTCTTTTCGCTTTCACTGCTGCTTTGCCCCCCGAACATTCAACATATCAAGCGTAATTTGGTGTTAGCTTGCACGCCGCCGGCGCTTTAGCATCAACGTGTGCTGCCGAAAACAGTCGAGAGACTGACGCACCTGATTCACAGCAAGTGCCACTAAAGAACAGCAATTGCACAGGGAGCAATAGAAACACACCTCACGAAGGACGTTATGTACCACAATCGAGGTAATCGTCGGCTGGAGAGGACGGAAAACAGGACGTACGTACGCATGGCGCAATCCGACACGAGGTTTGGGCGGCCCGATGTACGACACGCACTGCTGCCCCTCTATAACGTCGTGCATGTAGGCCGAACTTTTCACAGCGTAACTAGACTAGACCAACTACTCTACGATAGTCGCGGAAGGAAGTGGAATGCTACGTACTACATGGAAACGTAGTGTTAAGCGCAGACAACCGAGATACATCGCAGGGCCCGCAAGTTGCATGCCCACCTCTTGCTCGTTGTCCCCCTTCTATCTTCCCATACTGTTGTGCTCGTACAAAGTAGAACTCCGTCATTTTACGCACCGGTGATTTTTTCTAAAGTACACATGTTTCCACTGCTTCTCCAGATCGTTCCCCGGCCACCCGAGAGCCTGTGCCATATCTATGCGCCGAGATTTTCCAAACGGTCGGAAACGAATTCACGAATCCGATGTCGCCCGTTTGCTCCACAGCAGTAGTAGTTGCCGTTTGCTTTGGCTAGCCTCATCGCTCACTCGCTCTCTTCGTATACGAAATAGATATGGATTGGATACTACGCCCTCAAGAGCACGCCGCGGGTAATTCAGAATACAATGGTTGACACAGATGGCGGCGCGCAGCTGGCTGTAGATCACTTGCTGACCACAAGTAGGGTTCAGCCCACGGCGGGTAGGTGACGTGAATACGATATCGCATCTCGATTTCTTCATGGATGCACAATGATACTCCATGACGAAGAGGATTACGCCACAATAACATGATGCGCTTTTCGGGAAGGCCTCGACGAGGCGATTCCAACGCCGAAAAACTGCGGCGTCTCCACTCTTCCTGCCGTGAAGCAGCCGGAGTTTGAACATCTTCCCAGGGGGTATGACATCTTCCGTCACCCACTGTATACCGGTCCGTGGCGGCCGTTTTTTCTTTTCTTCGTTATTGTTCTTCCGTTCCTCTGCTGTTTTTTTTCGCCCTGCTCTGTCTACCCCTCCCCTGATTGTTGTCTGCTGCTGTCTACTGGTAATATTGGTGTTTTATTATTATTTTGTTTGCCGTCCGACAATTGCAGATAAATGCAGACATACATAAAAAGTCGATCGTAAAGGTCGTCATGCCAAGCCGCTGCCCAATAGCTAGGAATGTTCGCCTCTAAGTCAACAAAACTTTGGTCGAAACACTACAGCTGAACTCTAGGCACGAACCTTAGATGGAGAAAAACGAACGAAACCCCAACCTCATCCACCCGAAATCAAACAAAACTCGGCCCCGTCTTCCCTGGTACCGCTGACACCGTATTGAACAGAAATGCGCTTTCCACCGAAGTGGTTAGATTGAAGCTGTCGCACGCACATTTCGGCGCGCAAAAGTCTGTGCGGCATTGCTGATCGATATTGCCACCGGTCACACCAAGAGAGAAACATCCGCCGTCTTGCTCTTTCTGAGGCAACCCCCATTCAAGCCCATGTTCCCCCAGACCCCGGACACTGCCACCCCCTGTTCCTACTTCCTTGTCACCTTCAATCACAAGGGCCAAGCCCTCCCCCCTCAGCACTCCCGACACCGTATCGAACAGGAATCCGCTTTCCACCGAAGTGGTTAGGTTAAAGCTGTCGCACGCATTTTTCGGCACGCAAAAGTCTGTGCGGCATTGCTGATCGATATTGCCACCGGTCACACCAAGAGAGAAACATCCGCCGTCTTGCTTTTTCTGAGGCAACCCCCACTCAAGCCCATGTTCCCCCAGACCCCCGTTCTGTACTTTTCTTTTCCCTAGATACCGACCGAGATCCAGCATTTTGCCTTAGCCATCATTCGTATAGACGATGCCTCAGCGGAAAATCTACAGACGTTCAAAAACTCTTCGGGCGGCTGGACGGTGCAGGATCCCAGTTCTCTGTATGGGGTACATACAAGTGTGGATATTGTTCATTGCTTTATTGACCGTATACACCCCTGAGAAGAGTCAGATGTTGAGTATGGTGCAGCCCGGCGTAATGGTCCGAAGAGGTCACGTCAGGTCAGCCCCTTTGTGCAGCGCACCACAACGGCCCGAGGCTTGAAACACGTTGGAGGTCTATTCATCCTACGCCTGCTGCTTGCTGCCTCGAGGCACCATCACCCCCCCCTGTGTGTGACTTCCAACAGTCAAGAGTATACCGGTGAGCATCTTTGGTTGGCGACATGATAAGGAAGAACGAACAAAAAATGTCGTTGTTCTCACGCCATGGGTTATTGCCTTCGTGTTCATGGGGCGGGTCATTTTGTTCTGGTTGCAACATGTGTGTGCCGGCGCCAATGTATGTGCTCGCGGACGAACCGACCCCGGCGCCACCGGCGGCGGAAAATCCCAACGATCCACGACGGGTAACCCGACAATTCGCCCACTCCATGTGCCAGACTCCCATTAGCAGCAGCGGCAATCGCCCCCTTTTGCATAAAACGTTCACACATCGCCGTTGGTGTGTTCCGTATTTTTTTGTCTGCTGGTCCTTCGTCGTTGCTGTCATCCCGCAACGAGCATCCAATGCGTCATCGTGGAAGCGAACAACGACGATGTGGGCCCCAAGACCCATGTGTCTGCTGCTGTCTGTCGACGTCAGCAGCCTCTATCTCTCTTGAGTTAGGGCAGAGGTCGGGTATTATACAGCGTGTTGGAGGTGTACGTAGGTAGCTGCTGCACGCGGTATTTCTACTCCAATCGTGTCCTCGTGTGACGATGAAAGAAGAAGTATCAAACCACTGCCTTTGTTTCCGTTCGCAGTTTTTCCTCTTCTTGACAGCAGCAGACGATGACGGCAGTCGTCACCCCTGTTCGGTGGGTACAAGGTGAGACGTTTTTTGCGGAAGCCCGAAACATGTGCGATGTGCGTTTGGCACACGTCGTCGGTGCTATTTGTTTCGGGGCATGCATGCAGTGCAGTGCGCAGGAATCTTCGGTGCGTACAGCGTTCCAGGTGTTTAAACCTGCCCCTTAGGAGCACCGAACACATCATGCATCAGACAAACGGCGAGGTATGTGTCGCCTGCCGCCATCAGCTGGGGCACGTGAACACAAACGTCATATGCCTTCTTGGATAACCCACGCTTGCCAGCCGCCGTACAAATCAATTGTCCCGTTCTGGGGGCCTGGCTACCCTCCAAAAATACAGCTGCTGTGAGTGTGTGCTGCTTGCCATGTGCTGCACGCTTTGGTGTACGCATGTATTCAGTTCATCTGCGAGACAAATGAAAACGGCGTGCGCTTCGCGACACCTCGAATACATCATTTGCGTGGGGGTGCGCCTGATACACGAACCGAAGGGTACCGGCGCATACCGATATCCAGCCGGGGTTTACTCAAATCTTAACTTCAACTGCTGCATTGAAGAACTGTAGATTCACGACGCTTTGGGTGACGACAAAAAGAACTGTTGAGGTTGGGTACTGGACCAGTACGCACTGCCAGTGCTTGTGTACTGGCAGTAAGTACAATTGCACTGCCAACCATTGCAATGTATCGCTGGTTGGTGGCCATTTTTGCGTGTTTGCTTGTCGTTAGTCTCTCCACCGTGTGCCTTTTTCTCTCTCTCATTTCTTGTTATTTTCGGCCTGGTCCCTTTTTGTCCTCGCTTATTTCATTTTCTCTTTCCTTTCTGTTTCAATTTATTTTCTTCGCCTTTTCTCTTTTTCTCTCTTTTTCTTTGCCAGATGGCCTTGTCTCTGCTTGCGTTGTGAAGTACCAAGTTTGAACACAGGGGGTGTACCTCATTCTCTCCGGCCCGTGATGGTGACTCCTAGTCTCAGTTGTTACCTCGCGTAGCACGCAGAGGGAGTGGAGGACTCCAGAATTGTTGTTGTTGTTGTTTCTCACATTAGCTCTAAAAAAGAGAGATTGGGAGCCCGTGGTCTCAAAACCCGGCATACACGACCCCACGAAGAAACAGAATAAAATAGGGCACAAAAACCACTCGGAAGAGAAACAAAATGATAGAAAGAAAGAGCAGCTACAGCACCGAACGAGAAAGAGCGTCGAGGAGACCGATCAAAATAAAATAAAAGGAGAACGGGGAACGCTTCCCACACCCGCCTACAACTAATAATATATGTCGTTGATTTTTATTGACTTGCGGACCCCGGGCCATTTTATTTGAGTGTACGTTTTTAGGTTGAGTTAGCCTGCGACCACGGGAATCGACCGCGTCGAGTGGATCAGTACGGACATACGAAGGTACTGGGTAGAGAGATATCGGAACGGTTTTGAATGTGAAGACAGCAACAACAACAACAATTGTAGCCAGTTCACCAGTACAGTCGACCCCCCTTAAAGGAAACCTTTTTTTGTGAGCACCAGGGGGCCCGGCGGAACGCACGATGATGGGGTACCTCGCTTTTTTTTCCGCGTACCCCGTTTTTGTGTCCTGCGGGCTAGCGCTCTTTGCACGCACCACGCAGCACGGAAGTATCGACGCACAGACAGCAAAAGTAGCGAGCGGTGTGCTGCTGCAGCTGTAACTGGGTGTTGGTATGGATAGATTCCTCCCATCTACCGGCGGTCCATCTAATGCCGCTAAAGAAACATGTGGAGAACCAAGGTGTGCGATGAGATCTCTACTGATCGCCGCAGTCCACCAGTGATCATGCGGGCGGCCGAGGAATCGGTGAGGGTGACTTCGGGCAGCAGGGAGAGTGCACAGATTGTCAGAGGAGAACGACTACACGCAAGATCGGCACCTGCACAAGTCTCATGGAGGTGGCGACAACGAGGACAACAGCAGCAGGTGATGATTGTGATTTACAGCAGTCAGCAGCAGCAGCAGCAGCAGCAGCAGCAGCAGCAGCCATCGGCCGACCGCGTGCTGTTGAGCTGTTGAGCAGGAAAGCGTGCACCACGATGATACATGTATATCACATGTCCTTGCCTTGGTCTAATTCTTGTCAAACAACAGCAGCGTCAGGATGCCAGAACAACTCACTTGAGATTGTCTGCACAAGGCTGCGTGTGTGTTTTTATTTCCGCGTGTGTGTGTTATATTTTTTGTCATGACATACGATCGTCAAAATATATATGGTCCGTGCAAAACAATTTGACCAAAATTCCCCCCTGCACAAATGACAACTTTTCTCTGTACACGGGTGGGTGTTCCGAAATCTGAAAGTACCGGCAAACGCCCTGTTTCTAGGCGCATGGCGTGAGTGAGTTTTTTTTTTTACTTTTTATTTCCGAGAAACCGGACAAACTTGTTTTGTTTACAGCGGGTGGTCTTCTTTGCCGATGACGAAAAACTCAACGGGTTTGGACAGATCTCCGAATTTGGCACATGTTTTTTTTTCCCGAAATTCTCGAAAATGAAGAAAATATCATGGACAAACTTGTTATAGAGGGTCAATTTGTTTTGTGTGTACAACACGATAACTAACCGATAGATTTCAAAAAAACAGCGGCAAACGATCCCTCTGGTCAGTCTCCGGGTGGGTATTATTTTTTGCTGGGAAAAATCTGGTTCTCGAGATATTCCACATTTTGTTGTGCCGCACCATGGGTGACTTGTTTTTCCGCTGTGACACGTACACACAACACGCGCACCCGCGCAGCAAAAAAAACACGAACACGCACACAAGCTCTATGGGTAAGCCCAAGCGAAGGCCTAGGCCGAAGAAATTCGGTAGTCGCGGCCCGGATGGCCGCGCGGTTTCCAAGAAACCAAAGCTGGCGCAGCAATATGATCTGTCACCCAGCGCTGGCGATGGTCACGACGGCGCAGATTCTATGGTTGTGGACGGGGATGAAAGGACGGTGGCGGCAGGCGAGGACGCCAACGACGAGGACTGGTGCGATGAGGATCCCAGCGGGTCACACAGCAGTGGTGGAGGTCAGTCGATACTGAGTTTTGCGCAAAAGTCACTGGTGTCCGCAGCACGCGCAAGCAGGATACCCGGCGCAAAAAATCCCGCCGCGTGTGCTCTCCCGAAGCCAAAAGTATCGCAACAGAAGAAACTTCTCGGCCTCGAAGCGGGGAGCCTGGCACAAACTATGGGAGAGTGGATGCAGCGGGCGCGACAGCAGCGGCAGGAAGAGGAGGAGAGTTCTTCTGTCGGTGGTGAGGTTGTAGAGGAGTCAGCGGCGGATTCAGAGGTTGCGCCGCACACAAGCCCTCGGGGCGGCGACAGCGCGGGTGGGGAGGTGGAGACCGGTAGCGTCGGCGACATGTCGATAGGTTCTGGCCATTCGCTTACCTTCGAGGAGTGGTACAGTCGCCAAGAGATGGAGGAAGCCGAGGGAGTGCTGGACAACAACTGCGATGACTCATCAGACGGGTTTCTTGACGGTTTAGATTTCAGCAGCAGCAGTAGCAGCAGCAGCGGCGGCGGCGGCTCTGACGTGATGGGTGCCACCCCCACGCCTCTTGGCGAAGAGGCAGTAGGCGACGGGCAGGGGGGGGGGGGGGGGGGGGTACCTCAGTCGCATCCTCTGCGTCGCTCCCGCTTGCGCTGTCGTCGTCCATACCATCCCCAGAACGCCTATCCCTCCACTCTTGAAGGGCTTTGAACTCGTTGTAATGGGCTTCCCTGCGCTGCTTGAATTTCCTCGCTTTCTCCTGATCAACACAACGGAAGTCGTTCGAAAAAAAAACAGACATTCAGANATTCTGGTGCTTTCACTTCCAGAGACAGTTGTCAGCAATGTGTAACTGCCTCGAGGGTGCTTGACCATTTTAACACAACGTGGTGCGATCATCCCCCTTGCGCGGAGCGAGGGTTCTCGACCCCGCACAACATGATCTACTCGACCACCATTATGGTTACCGAAAAAAAAAAAAACGGAGGTAAAAAAAAAAACGGTAACCTGGTTGCCGAGTTCACGAAGTGAATTGGCTTGTTTTACAACGTCTTTGCCAAGCGACGAAAACCCAACCCCGATGGCAAACACCGGGGGGGGCGGCTTGTTCTACAACGTCGTTGCCAAGCGACGAAAACCCAACCCCGATGGTAAACACCGATGGTCAACACCGGGGGGGGGCAAACACCGGGGGGGGCGGCTTGTTTTACAACGTCGTCGCCAAGCGACGAAAACCCAACCCCGTGGTGGGGGGGGTGCAGGGGGCGGGGGCGAACGGTAAGGTCGGCAGTGTGCAAAGTACTGGCGTGCCTGCAGCCGCTGAGATTACCGCATCAGCGCCCTCCGGTCGAAGCACCCGACAGGGTCGTTTCGGCGGTGTGTTCGTCTTGCCGAAGCGAAAGTACGTATGGTGGTGGCTATCGAAAAGGGTGGTGATCTGTACAAATGGGAGCATGTGTGTCCGTGGTACAAACATGCAGAGCAGATACAAAGCAGATACTGTTCAGAGTAGCGGTACATGTGGTCTTTGGGGGGGGGGGGGNGTATGTGGTGGTTAAGGGGCACCGTGCATGATTTTTTGTCGAAAATGTTGCGTATCGCCAAAATAAGAAAAGCTCTACGGCTATCGACGTATCTCGACGAGGCGATCACGACGGTCGTTGTCTCAAGTTCCAACTTTTTTCAAAAAAAGTTTATCGCTCAAAACGTAATTGGTCAAATTGTTTGCATGGACTATATACGTTGTATATTTTTTTTTTCTCCCATCATTGGACTCTGTCGACTGCCCCTCTGGCCCCTATCCTCCACTTCAACTAGCTAGACGACCCCACCGGGGTCACTCAGGAGGGGGGGGTTGGACCCCCTCCTGCGGTTCCTGCTTGAGATATTTTTATCGCGAGAAGGTACAGCAACCTTCCCTCGCTACTTCCGAAGTCGATTATGGTTTACTAACAACGAACTCTGCAGCGCGTCGCTTTCATCCTAGACCAGGATTTATTTAGTGAGAAAAAACTCACTCTGCCGGGACTCGAACCCATGACCTGGTCCTTAGCAGGCTGCGAGGGTACCCACTAGACCACCGGGGCGACCGGCTATGTGTCGGTGTGTGTTGTTATTATTAGCGTCGACCGCGCTTACCGGCTAACCAATGGAAATACGTCAGTGTTTGTGCGGTTGAAAACACAAAACACTGCTACCTGCCATGAACCGGGACCCCGTGAGAGGGCAGCATGGGGGAGGCTAACCTATGCTTTGGATCAAAGACAGAAACAGTAGCAACAGAAGAAAACTGCACGCGTCTACCAAGGCTATTACCATGTACTCTAGTTCGTTTAGGAGTACTTTTACCATTATCCTCCTTGTTTTCGCGACCACCATTCTGATCCTGATTTTGACAAGAATCGCTGGGCAGTTCTTCCCTTGTCCTACGTTTTGTTTCGGGGAAGGTCATCTGGCTCAAACCCTTTGCTCTCTTCCACTCCTCCATGCTTTTCTCCTCCGTCGTCGTCTTCGTCCTCGTTTATTCCCTTTCCCTTTCCTTCGTCTCCGTCATTCCCAAAAGAATCACCCTCATCACTATCGTTGTCGCAGAGATCCCAACCATTGGCCCTGGTGGAAGTTGGTCGATCAGTAGCCCATGACGTTTGAACACATCGCGAGTTCGCATCGAAAGAAAACGAACTAGCTCGAAGGTAAACCGTCTTCGAATCCTATTAATATGAAAAGATTTTAGGCGAACTAAGGCTCGTTCGTCGTCAAAAGTCCCCCGGCAAAAGCTTCGTGCGCCAAGTGGTAGGCGATAGCAACGATGAGTCGATTGGNTCTCCTCCGTCGTCGTCTTCGTCCTCGTTTATTCCCTTTCCCTTTCCTTCGTCTCCGTCATTCCCAAAAGAATCACCCTCATCACTATCGTTGTCGCAGAGATCCCAACCATTGGCCCTGGTGGAAGTTGGTCGATCAGTAGCCCATGACGTTTGAACACATCGCGAGTTCGCATCGAAAGAAAACGAACTAGCTCGAAGGTAAACCGTCTTCGAATCCTATTAATATGAAAAGATTTTAGGCGAACTAAGGCTCGTTCGTCGTCAAAAGTCCCCCGGCAAAAGCTTCGTGCGCCAAGTGGTAGGCGATAGCAACGATGAGTCGATTGGTGCCTTTGCCAAGACGACCATTCGTTGAAAATGCAGCAGTAAGGAGGGTTGATCTAGACGGGTTGAAAGTTCCCGCATATTGATTTGCCTTACTTGCAGCTCGATCTTCGAGGGCGGATCCTGGCTTTTGCATCGACTTGTCGATGCTTCGACCTGCGGATGGGTTGACGATTGTTACGTCGATAAGAAGATTGGACTTGGTGCAGAGTTCCTCTTCCTTCTCTCTTGCGTGTAATCCTGGGGGGATTACCAAATCCATCGTGTATAGCCCCTTTCCCCTACCAGTGCCTGTTGTGAAAGGGGAATAATCTTCAACGGCGATGGGCATATGGCACTCACGCAGTGTGTTGAGGATTACGCAAACCATCCTGTTCTATGGGAGAAAGGTCGAGGCGCAGGTCTTGGTGCAAACGAGGGACGGGGCTCGGCTCAAGCGGTCCTTGCATGGTAACACTGCACCTTGACCACAAAGTTTGCCTGTGTCGCAGTCTGCTCGATCGTGACTCCCCAGTACACGACCGATTGACTCTCGATATAGATCAGGCAGCATTCTTTCATCTTCTGACAACCCTTGCGTTGTCAACCACGACAAACTCCCTTGCCTATCGCTTCCTCCAAGCGGATCAATGCCCTCTTCTTTGACATTTCCTCGCCTGATACCTTCTGCAAGTCTGTCTCCACCATGTGACGCATTGCTGCATGAAAAGGTTTCGAAAGGAGAGCTTGGGCTCCAAAGACTTGGTAGTGTTGACCAAATTCATTTCGGCTGAAGGTAGACGGTGGTTGATGTTCTACGTCAGGGTTTNGGTTTCGAAAGGAGAGCTTGGGCTCCAAAGACTTGGAAGTGTTGATCACATTCATTTCGGTTGTAGGTAGACGATGGTTGATGTTTTACGTCAGGGTTTCCATCTTAACTGGGTTTTCCCGCCTTCCCTGCAACACCTTCGAGGGCGGGGGTTAACTCATCACTTGTGGCAAGTTTAGCCGATGACTGCTCAACAGCTTTTTCAAGCTTGTCTTTGGTGATGATCTCCACTAGCTTCTTGAGTGAGTCAATCAGAGCCAATCCTGTTTGTAGCTGGGCAAGCCGGGGTAGACATTGCTCAACTGTGTATCCCGTCGATGCTTGCACTGCCACAAAAGATTATTCTCGAATGAGAACATTGCTCGTGATTCCTAGTCCTCCTTCACGCATGGGTAGGTGCACCTG
>CACKRE030005140.1:42638-65339 GCA_902602495.3 Ectocarpus sp. CCAP 1310/34
ACCAGTAACACATCACGCTCGTTCCTAGACGATGTAGTACCACTGCTGTGCTGTGCACCTCTCTACACTCATTGTGGGCGAGAGGGTGTGTCGCCTCTGCTGCTGCTGCTGTTGCTGTTATCTAAAGCGGTGGCGGAAGCGTCCTGTTCAAACAATCAGCAGCAGCAGCAGCACAAGCCGGGGAATTTTTCAACGTTTTTTTTTTTCCTCTCTAGCTGATGACGATGGATAGCACCCCCTCCCTCCTCTGATGATGGCACCCCCGCCTCACGGCTGACGATGGATACCACCCCTCTCGCTAGCTGATGATGGACACCACCCCCCCCTCTAGCGAATGATGATGGATACCACCCCCCTCTCTAGCTGGTGATGATGGACCGCTCCCCCCCGTTCTTCTGTAACAGACGCACGAGCCTACTGCAGGTACTTTGTGCAACCACCACAAAAAACTATTCCACCTCCAACTCTAGTACTGCAGTCAGGGACGTGTTGACAACAACTACAACAAGTTGTACACCAGTTTCTACTTGGCCAACTAATGTACTGCATAGCCGGCAGAGGAAGAAGGAGGAAAGTCCAAGTAGGCATGTATATATCTCATTCTTGTGAAGAAAAAAATGAGCGTAGTCGCAGCGAAGAACACCAGTACATATCTCACTGTCCCGACGGAGACCAAAAGCTACCCTGATGGCTTTTCCTTCCACATATCGCGAAGAGTTCCCTGAACCTCCCCCCGCGGCTTGGCTCTACCGCTCTGTTGAGTTTCATGAGTAAACGAATGAACGGTCTTCGAAAGAAGGTACTGCGTCTCACGGTACTCGCCACCCCTTCCCTTCCCGTACAAATACAGATAGCGCCCGCAGCTAAGAAAAATTCTGTTGAGAAAAAAGGCTCAACTTTGTAGGGCAAATCAGAAAAAAGGGCTAGAAACATAGCTCAATCTCGGCCACAGCGTAGAAACGCCCCAATAAGAAACGTGATGGTTATGGTGGGATACCCCATGACATCAGAAATGTGCGGTGCTTCCAACCCCCTCCCAAGCTGAACAAAAGTGCATTTTTTTTGTAGGGGGCAGAGTCCCCGCCCCTCCGCGCCCCTGCTGTTCACAGTGAGTTCTGTACTTCAGTACTGCCACACATTGCGGACAACCATATGCTCTCCGCCGTTGTACGGGTTTGATGGCACTCTCCACCACCTCTCTTGAGGGCTTGATAATGTAGATTGTCGTCAGCGATCAACAGACAGAAAAAAGAAAGTACGAAATACTTGTAGTCTAAACAACAAGAGAATCGGGAGGATGCGACAGTCCAAAGGAAGAAGAAATGCCATTTACGAAATGGACGACTTGGGCCGGTACTTCGACCCAAACGAAGGCATTGTTGAGGCTCGAACCGATTTTGACGTTTCTTAACTGCGGGCGCTATCTGTAGGATCGAACGTCCTCCAAGCGAGAGATAACGTCGCCCTCGGTGAGGGACGAGGTTTTGCACGACTCGTTTTTTGGCGGCATCAGATGGACCGCCGGTAGATGGGAGGAATCTAACCATTCCAACACCCAGTTGCAGCTGCAGCAGCAGACCGGTCGCTACTTGTGCTGTCTGTGTGTCGCTACTTCTGCACTCACTGTGGTGCGTGGTTCGTGCAAAGAGCGGCCCGCAGGCCCGCAGGACACAAAAAGAATGGGGATACGCGGCAGAAAAATGAGGGTACCCCCTTGATTGTTTATTCTGACGGGCCCCCCGTGCTCAGCTAAACAATATTCCTTTAAGCGGGAGGTTTCCTTAACGCGAGCGTCCTTAAAGCGGGGTCCACTGTATGCATTTCGCATGAACAATATGCACCCAACGGGCAACGTACGCACAAACAGACACGGGCTCAGCCAAAGCAAGATTGCACACTGGGTGGCCGTTATTCATAAGATCAGGACAACACTGGTGTGGTAGTTAGATCTCTGGGCGTAGCGAGGCTTGGGTGTGGAGGTGTAGATACGGGTGAGCTCTACGTTCGAACGCCGGCACATGCACACATTCGACAGGTAACCAACCATCGTTCGCGATGTAGGGGAACTTTATGCCGACAGGAAGCATCATTTTATCGTGTGGGACATGTCCGTTTTATGGTTGCCCGACCTCGACATTTTTTAGCGTCTTTCCACTAGCATCTGGTACACGTATCGTACCCCTATACTACACTATAGTACACGAGGTTTCCTTTTCCTGTCTGGTTGCACTGCATGTATCTATGTATTTTCCGCGTCGTCCTTGACTACAATAGTAGTACCTGGTGAGCGTTTCGTAGCGCTCGACTACATGTATGCACACCAGGATTCATTTTGTCAGGCAGATGCTTTCCCGCCTTATTTGTCCTCTCCTAGTTTGTTGACTGGTTGTTTCCCGCGTGTATTTCACTCGTCGGACTGCATTGCATGCCACTTTCCCCTTTGCATGTCTATGAGATGAGTGGTCTGCGCACTGCACTGGTTATGGAGGTGTTTCATCTGCGCACTTCTTTGTAGCGGCGTTTCTGGATTTCATCGAGTGGGACTTGTGCCCGTTTTATGATTCGCCCGACCTCGACATATTTTGGCGCCTTCATTCTCCTTGTCGTCCTTCACTAGTCCTGTGGTACTTGTACTAACTGCACAACGAGGTTTCATTTTCTTACCTGGTTGGACTTCCTTGATTTCCGCTTTTATTTCGACCTCAATTTCGACTTCATTGTCCCGCGTATCTCTGACTCGGCGGACCTTAGTCCACTTGGTTGGCCCTTAAGCCTTGCGCCCGTATCACTCATCTTGGCCCCTGGCCCTGCCTGGCTTCTGGTTTCTTTTGCGGTTTGCCGTTTGGTTGCGGTATTCGTCGTGCTGCATACATATGCCGGGACCATCACAAAGAAATTCCACCACATCGTCGCTTTCACATTAATACCTCATCGGGGCTGTGCCCTCGGTCATTCTCTCCCGTACTCACTTGACGACCGGAGAAATAACTGTGGTTCACGGTTCCCCGTCTACCCGGCAAAGCGTACCCTTGCCGATCCTTACCTGTCGCCAATGGCTCCCATGGTCACGGCCGACGGCCACCTGTCGGTTTTCCGACTCGGTACCTATGCCAACGCCAAGTCAAGAACGAGGGAGGGACACTGTTGTTTCTGTACTTCTTTCCTTCGTTCAACTTCTTCTTCATGACCACGAACAACAATAACAACATCATCCTCGACCCCCACATAGATAGATATACCCTCCCCGGCCAAAAATATGGAAAGAGCTTCAGATTAGGCCGGAGCTGCCCCCCGGGCTGTTATTGTAAATGTGTTCGACGTCAACAAACGGTTGCCATTCGTCTCGGCGATGCTGACTTTTCGTACCACACCCTTCCTTTTCCAAAGACGCGTAGTTTGAGGTAGAGCATGCCTTCATTGACCCCCGGGATGGTGAGCTATTGTCCCCTGAATTTTAAGGACGCAACTCCGCTTTAAGGACGTTTTTTTCGGGAAAAACCATGTGCGTCCTTAAAGCGGGGTCGACCGTACGTAAGCATCGTTACGTCCCATTGATACGCCTCAAGAACCAGCGGAAACCCATCTGTTACCGCATTCCTCTTTTGACAACATCAGACCGCCTGCTGAAGGAGACAAGACCGTACACCACACACGAACCACACAGCTACGCAGACCACACGACTCTGGATAGGTTTGTCTCCACTGGCAGCTCGTCGTGTACTTCAGACCCCGGCAGTGTTGCTCGTGATGCAGGGGCTGCTGCGTCAGCACGAGCTGGTTCGTTTGTTGCGCCATTTTTCCTACCGTTTCTGTTTCTTCTTTTTTTGCCGTCCGACAATTGCAGATGTACCTCAGAAAACTTTCACTCAATGTCTTATACTCTACATGAATATTAAAGCTATACGACGTACAACAAGGTATGTAGGACTTGTTTTTGTTTTTCGAATTATTTTACTTGATTCTGTTTGCTGTTTGCACAGCAGGTAGCAGCACTCTTGCTGGTGGTTTCTTCTAGGTTTCTTGGCTACGTTCAGGGCTGCCGCCGTGTCGTTGTTTTCTTGTTTCTCTGTTGCGAGAGGCTTCCGATTTTCTATTATTTTCTGCTTCGTTCCTTGCATATTTTATTTCTCCAATCGATGGGTTTGGTGGAACTATGAAACATTGAATGTCATTCACAAATTCATCATGCTAGCCATTTTAACTCGTGTGCATGCATACATACGTCTCCTATGATCTTGGAGTTTATGGGCATTACAAAGTTTGAAATTTCGTGCTACATTTCCTCGTGCCGAAACCGAAAAAATTGGGCGTTGTACCCCAAGTTTCCATCGTTTGCCCGCGATATTGCCTTTATCAGACGGCCCAAAAATCACCCAAAAAATATTGATTGTGAAGCCAAATCGCGTATTAAAGCGACTCCGGCGGGGCGCCTCCAGCGGGGCCCCTCACCAGCCGGGGGGCCGATGGTCGCGGCTGCACTGGTCCCCCGGCGAAGCCACGTGGTCGCGGCTGCGCCGCGACCACGTGGCTTCGCCGCGGGACCGGTGTACTGTTCGGATGCAGTATTCAGGATCCTGGCTGGCTTCGCCAGTACCCAACCCTAAGAATTGTAGAATGGTTCGTTGATGCGTGAATGACAACAAAGTAAATGGAAGCTTGAGGCTGTGTAGCAAGGAAATGGAACGAAAGTCGGCTAGATTCGAACAGAACAAAATGTGCATGTCATTGCTGCATGTATGGTTGAGCATGAAATACCTGTTTCCGTACTGACCGTGAGATTTTCCGGCTCGCTAGGTAAGGGTTGCTGTGCAAGGGCCCGCAATCTGTGTGCATCATTTACAGACCCACAGCCCTTAACGTATCGCACCAACATTCGTTTCCTCCAGTAGTGCCATTAGTGCCACAGCATGGCTTGTTCTGAGTGTTGGCAACGCGAAAACCAGAGTTTATAATGGAAAAAATAGACCGGGTCTGCTTGACTGTGTATTCCCCATTTTGGTCGAAGCTTTCACGGAGGCAATTAAGTGCGGTGGAAACCCGTGCAATTGTTGGGAGCTTCCGTCACTTCCACGGAACAACTACATCCAGGACGCTCAATATCTCAACCTGATGCAAGGACTTGACGGTGGAAATGCCGAGCGACATGTACATGACCAAAATCTGACAGCTTCTGTGGAATTGACGGAATCCATTGAGCCTCTTCGAAAGTTTCTAAAGCCATGAAGACGAACCCATCGACATCGTTTATCGCTACATGGCAGTCCACCCTCCTCCGCAGACCCCATGCACGGAGTCCACCGTCTCCTCTCCTGCGAGACTCTTGGATCTACGTGAGGGCACGTGCCATGCCACCAAGAACAGCGTTCGAATGTTTGGGTTTTCAAGGGTCCCGACTCACACGAGGATCATTGCGTCCCCTACCACGGCGACGACACTTTCATCATCATCGTGTTGTCGACCCTTCGAGGCATGCTGCCATGTACTGCGTGCGGTTTTCTCGTCATGAGAACCCCACTGGTAGTCTCATGGGGGATACTGCCTCCGCTTATGTCATGAGGAATACAACCTGCGGTAGAGCAGTCGTCGGAGAAAGCTCCAGCGGTCACTGGCTCGTTTGCCTCTGACCCTCGAAAACCCGCTCTCTCCAGGTGTGCTAACGAAATTCCACTGGGCGTCAAGCTTGCTGTGGACGCCTCTTCTGGTTGGTATTGTGAGCGTGCGGATGGCCTGCATGGGGTCCGTTTCCGCTCCGCCAGGGGCAATTCAAACCTCGCAAGGATCAAAACGCCACCAAGCCTGTAAAACCCCTTTAAAGAGCGAGACCCGACAGTTGTCTCGGAATAAAGCGGCGTTGCGCCCTTTCGTTCGTTCATCTACCGGTCGATCTCTTGGCGGCCGCCGTGCTATCCTGGCCTTGGTGTCAGCCGTCCACGTGGACCTGGTGGAAGGCAAATGTGAGTGAGTGTGGCAAGCGTTTACGCCGACGATAGTTGAGGATCAGCGTTGCGGGTTGGCGGTCATGGTGAAGCTCGGAACCTAATGTAGCGGCATCATGCGCGTGTTGACATTGGATTGGTTGGTGTCGATCCCGCCAACAGGCTGACCAATGAAACGTTGACAATCTTCATGGGGGACAACAATGCTAGCTGGTGCATGTGTCGTGTCATCTACGCTGGACGTCAACTGCTGTGCACCTATTGGTATGTTTTTGAAGGCGACCCGCGGAGGAAATACCGAAAGAATAAAAAGGAGGTTCCCACCCTTCTTTGTCTGGGCCCTTCCGTTGGACTTGATGGTTGTTCGGATCGCCAGGAGGCCTCAGTATTATTTCTCGCATCGACCATGAAAATCGAACTGATGTGCGCGTTTCTGTCACAACACACGAATGGTCGCTATCCACGTGTTTGTGAGTGAGGTCTTCAACTTTTTTCATTTTACTTTTTAAATTATGAACTGTTTTTCCTTATTCCTGGAATGATGTTTATGTTTTTTGAGAAATCATTCCGAGTTTGCGTGATTTCGCCCGAGATTCGAAACCACGCCCCAAAAATCAGAAAGTCCGAGGGTTCATACAGTAGCAACAAACGCGACTGGTGGATCTCCCACGAGTGGTTTCTTTTCGCTCTCCTTCCAAACACCGATGCAAGTATTGAAATTTTGTTGCAAGTGTGCGAAATCCTCGACCTATTTCTCGGCGGAGTCGAGGCATCACGGTTCACGAAAGCAGCCTTGTGCCGTGCCGCCGATTTTGACCCGTGCGACGCAGGGCTGATTGAGTTTCCGCCGAGGTTCAGGTGTATATGGAACGACCTGCCGCACGGCCTGCAGTTCGCGATACTCTTTCTGGTGAGATCAAGTTTTGTCGTCGAGTATGATACCTTTAGGAAAAAGTGTCTGTGGCGGTGCACAAGCATGTAGATCCACGTGCCTACCTTCGGTATGCTGCTAGCGCTTGTGTCGTAAAACGCATGCCAGCAGGAATGATCGTGTCGCCTCCTCAAAGTGGCCACCGGGATCTCTTGTCAACCGAAGGCCGTTCCTGCTCTAATCGTGCACAAAAATGTGTTTTTGCTCACGCGCAGATGCTGGGGGTCCTGTACGGAGTCAATCGACTCTTCGACAAAGCCGACCAGGCTATGCACACTCGCCTGACCTGCGCCACAGCAAGGCTACTGAACGAGAGGAGGCACCACCACGCTCCCCGACTATTCTAGCCGAACAAGAAGCCGAGTCCACGAGAGACGAAACAAATGTCTGCGAAGGATTCGGATGTGGATAGGAGCCCGCGTCCGCATTAACAATCGCTGTCATCAGCGCACGGCGATCGCCCTTCTCGGTTGAGCCGAACATTGTCGTCGAGAATACGACGCTATCAGCTTCATCGTTGAACGGCCTTTGGCTTCGTCGGCAACCAGCGGCCCGATTCTTGCCGTCTGAGAGTGAAAGTATATGCGTGGGGGCATTTCTGCACTTTCGGTGTTCCTATTGCACCCACGGAGAACAAGTCGAAGTGGAGGAAGTGGGGCCCTCCACAGCCATCTGCAGCCTCATGTGCACCATCACCGTGTGGACATTGGAGACAAGACGCCCCTTTGCGTGTGCGTGGTGAGGGCGCGCGCACGCGATAATTCTGTTTTTCCATGATTTTGCCAGTAGAGAGAAGTCAACACTTGTGTGTTTGTGTGCATTCTTGTCAGAGGTGTGCTCCATCGAGGTTCCTGTGGTTGTTCTCAGAAGTAGACTGACACAGCTGGTGGTGGATGCAGAAGTAGGACCCGCACGGGAAAACGAATAAATTATGTGAACATAAACGTATGGACGCATGCCAGGAACCCCCCTAAGGACAGATTCAATCAGAGGGCTGAGTCCTTGAATGGTGGACCCTTAAGATGGCGGGCGCTTGAGCTGGTGAGCCCTTAAGCTGGTGAGCCCTTAGTTCGCTACATGGGGTTTCATTGGATTTCATGCGGTTTCTTCTTGTCTCTCCTGCTTAACATTTGTCTTAGCATCGCGTGTCGATTTGCTTCATTTTCATATTTTATGTTTTCCCGTGTCTCGTCTTGTGTGTAAGTCCGTGACCACGGAAGGTGCGTCCGCGTCAGGGTTGGGACCAAGTACGGACGTTAGAAGGTACTCGGAGTCTTACGTACCACTCATTGCCGTGGTACGATATTCTTTGCTTTGTTTAGGGAACATGGAATTTCTAGCTTTCTGGTGGCGTAGATGGCAAGGACGCCGGGAAAAGCTGGCCCTCGTACATAGTGTCAGTGCGGATGACGGCTCGGTTGGCTCAGGTTTTGCTCTACCCCAAGTCTTCGATGAAAGGCAAGGACCTTCGGTCGCGGTCACGTCGGTTCACAATATTTTGAACATGTGTCACCGCGTCTGCAGTTCTACGGTGAAAATCGAGAACGAGAGGGCGGGTGTGTAGGTAGTGCTTTTCTTATTGTGATATTATCATCGATCTAATTCCCTATGGCCGGTTTGGCGCTTTGCCAAGGTACACACTCCCACGTAGTGTGAAGGACGTTTAACCGTGTCATGGGTGGACCAGAGTAAAGATGAGATGAGGGAGTGAAGGTCGCTCATGTCATTGCCCATGACAAGTGAAACGGCTTTCTTGCATGTATTCGTAGATTAGGGTGAAAGTTTTTTGGGAATTTGCCCACCAGTTAATGTTGACGGAAAAATGAGTGATTTGCTTGAATCATGGCCCGCTGGAGAAAACCTTCCTTTCGATTGGAGGTTCTTGTTTTTTCCCGGCGTGTAGGGGAACCAAGTTGGTTGGGTCAACAGTTATGTATCTAAGGGCGCAAGGGCCCGGCGGTTGGTCAAGGGCCACAGCAGTAGCAGTAGTCTAGTTCATTGAATTGTTGGGTAGTGTCCACAGCGCGGTCGAAAGTGATTGCTGTTCTCCGTGCCATTTTGTTAGGTGAATGATAATGATTGGTGGGTAATGGAGATGAGATCGTATTCTTTGGCACACGAAAAGATGCGTCCCATGAGCTGCAGCTGGTACTGGCATGGCAGCTTACCTACCTACCTTTCGAGCTTGAGATAGGTGTGCATCACGAGGACGTTAATATGACATGTGCCGTTTATCTGTAGTTTCTGAATTGCTCACCCGCGCGAGTGCAGAAGTATCCAGATGCAAATGCATGGCAATGCTTGGCTTTGACACATTTGGGGGTGGTTGGGGGAGTGCACCGTGAACAGGTTCAGCATACCGTATGACACCAGATAACACACCCCCTGGACCGATTTTTAAAGCTCGATTGCTCCACGACAAAGAGGATGCATAAACGAAACGATACCTTTCCGAAAAGCTTTCGACGAGACGATTTCAACGCCGCCGTTTTCGGCGCTGTGACTGCTTCGGCAGTTGAGAAATCGAGCTTCGAAAATCAGTCAAGGGGGTGTGTTGTCTCGTGTCATATACGGTACGCCAAGCGATCCCGACGACAAGCTCATACCCTAAGCCTTCATTGGCACCGTTCGTGGTCGAGTGTACTGACTGGTTTGTTTGTTCTCTCTCAATCTCCCAATCGGTGCTCGATCTCTTGCTCATTGTCACGTCGGTCCCGTCGTTTCGCAAACTAGCTAAATCGGTATTTTTGCACGGGAGCACAGGAGGGACATGGAGGAGATACTCGTGCATATCGGTAAGCGTCAGGGGGAGAAAGAAACATGTCGGGAAGAAACGAGAGATTCGTGTATTTTTGGTACCCTACATCGAAACGCATACAATGTACATTGCTTTTTTGTCCGATCGCGGCGAGGGCAAGCTTTGTAAACTGTTGTCGAACCATTGGAAACGAGAAGCGGATCCCTTTCCTGTGTTCACTCACTCTTGGACCCCCGTACGGCAGAACGGGCGTTCCCCCAATCCGATTATCGGTTGCAGGGAGATAGGACGTTTCATCAGCGTATTACGTTGCGGCGAGACACCATCGATGATGGTCGCTGGCACGATGGTAAACGTTTACGCCTGCCTGTCCTGACCTTACCATCAGCAAGTATCCCCCCCGTGTCCTAAAAGAGATGGGCCCGTTCTCGAAGCTCGTGCATCGCTATGTTTCTGCTGGGTCTGTCAACATTCGTATGCCATATATGCGACTCGGCTCACGCGCGCAGATGTTGGGTTTCTGTCTTTTGGGGCTATTGGGCTTTTCGACGAGGCTAGCGGATCCATCCGCACCCGCTCGGTCGTTCTGTGCCATGGCCACGTTAGTGAATGAGAGACCGCACGCACGCATATTTTAGTCTCCGACGAGACTCCCACACGATAATACACGCATGATCCGAGCGTGGTTGGGAACCCACATCTTCATTGACCATTGCAATATCGGTCATCAGTAAAACACTCGTCGTACTTTACCGTGCTGCAACTCGGCTACAGTAACGCGAAGAGTCCTGGGGCCCGCGGCAGGAGCGTTGTTACCGAGGGAGGTTGATACGCTCAGATTAGCACAGGCGCCCGACATGAAGAAGAGTGTTTTCGCACTTCAATTTGAAACGCGACACGAAAATGTCTTGCTCAAATGACAACAACTCTTGCGTCTCAGCGCTCAACAAATTGTCGTGGTATGGAGTCTGCTTTATTTTGGTGGCCATGCGCTGGTCATTCCACATACCTCACACCGAAGACTCCTGTATTAGATCAAGTTACACCATTAGATTGGTCTAGTCTGGACTAATGGTGTAAGTCTACCTAATAAAAGATATGCTCAGAGCTCTTTTGCACCCGCCGGGATCACTCGGATTTATGGCTCAATCACTGGGATTGAGAGGAGGGATCCCCGGGGACGGACCCCTCGCCAGACGCTGATAGTTCTAGGTGCACTTTTTGCAAAGAAAAGTGATCCCGGCGGTATTTGAACTCGTGCGGGTATCTTTTACTAGCCTAATGTTAAACCATCCCAAGTGATCCCGGCGGGTGCGAATGAGCTCTGAGCATACCTTTTATTAGATAAAGTTACACCATTATATAGATAAACTTACGCCATTAGAATCGTCACCGCTGACTACTCTATCTAATGGTTTAACACTAGGCTAATAAAGGATACTCGCACGAGATCAAATACCGCCGGGATCACTTGTCTTTGCAAAAAGTGCACCTAGAACTATCAGCGTCTGGCCAGGGGTCCTTCCCCTGCGATCCATACTCTCAATCATTGCACCATTAGTCTAGACTTGTCAGCGTGCAAATGAGTTCTGAGCATGTCTTTTATTTGATAAAGTTGCGCCATTAGACTAGTCAGCGCTGACAAGTCTAATGGTGTAACTTTATCTAATATCCTGCACTTGGCCTATACCACCCGTGTCATGTACTGTCCTCTTTTGAGCTGTCTGCCTACACAACAACCAACCGCCCACCAAACACAGCAGTGAATACTTTGTACTAACAAGGTTTTCGTGTGATTGAGAGCGAAGTTTCTGACTGAGAGCGAGATTGCGCGATGCGCTGTAGCTGGACTACCGCTGAGAGGTGGAGCTTGCTGCGTGACTTGAATTGAAGGCCTAGCCCGTAGCTGCAAGCCGATACCCTGGTCATCCTGTGGGCGTCTCTCGTTGTGGAGCTACAGCGGGGAGCAGAATCTACAGCAGAGCTCACCGCCCGCGATCGAATCGCCCTGAAACAGTTTGAGCAGGAATAGCCAATCTGGGGAAATCTAGCAACTTGTCTAGCTCCTAGCTCCAGCATCCGATCGCGATGACACGCATATGCTCGTGACGCTGCTGATGAGGCCTTCAATTTGCGCCGCTTCTTGGAAGAGCCCTCCCCCTAAATCCCAAGAAATGGCAAGAGGCGTCTGGACCCGAAATTTCAATTTTTTTGGCTCCCGCTCTCAATCGTATACTCCGCTCTCAATCAGGCGAAAACCCTGTTTACTGTATGTGCGACTATATATCGTCTATATCGTTGTCAAAAAAACGTCTGCATGAGTGCGTGGGTGAATCATCATCACGCAATACGAAGGAGACTAGTCTACAGATATAGTTCAATCTAATGGGCTGGACTGTGCCAAAAACGATGGCTCGTGCGTGCTACTGCTGCCGATATGCCGGATGGGTGCCTCCCCCCTGTGATGATAACCACTCTCCGCAACAGCACAGAACACGACGGTCACCCGGCATGTACTTGCGGTTTCCCCTCAATCCTAACGAAGGTTCGCTCAAAAATCCCAACTACTGCACGTACAAATGTGTGTGTGGAGGACTTCCTGTTTCACACGGTAGACGTTGCTGGTCACAATGTCACAACGCTCCGCACGTACGTACCTGTTTGACACACACGGCGGAATGTCGATTTGATTTAAGGTTGATTCAAGGTTTAAACAGCTCGCGTACAGTCTCGGAGACAACGATAGAGCGAACTGTTCACACCGTAATAACCCGTGCATACAAACCTACAAGCCCCATTCCCCGCGCGACGTATCAAGTGTTGAAATTCCATCGTTCATAAACATCCCAATGTTCCACGGCGTTCCATGGCATTTACCAACGATGTGAACGGCCGGCAACTTTGTGTGTCCACGATGTGTTGGGCCATCTCCCATATGTCGTCACGGATGGTGTCCGTGCAAACCGCTGCCGCGAGAGGAGCTATACCACAATAAAAACACCAAGGCACAGCATAACGCACGAACGAACATGTTGTTGCGAAGATACTACCAGTAGTCTAGGAGTACAAGCTCAGAGTGTCGAATACCCCGTATACTTGCTCCGAGTCCCCCTATTGCTCGTAGTCGCAGGCGCTTGACCCTCCTCAAAGGGGTAGGTCGAGTCCCCACCGCAGAAGAACTGTGTGGATGCAGGCCCGACCGAAACGACGAGACAGCGTTACAAGGATAAGTGCTGATGGGTAGACTTCAATTGCTGTTTGGCTATTATGCCATCTCGGTTACTGTATTGTTACTACCGTTTGCGCTGTTTCTAGTTTCGGGATCGCCATCAACGGTGGGGGGGTGGGGGGACGTGGGGACCGCGGCCGGAGATAACCGGGAGTCTGCATCAATGGTCACCAGCGTTGCAGTATTTGTCTCAATCGTACGCTTGACAAGGCTACGGTTTGTGGGTAAGGACACAGGGCACTAACGCTACACGGGTGGCCAACAGACCGGGTTGTAGGGGCACTGTTGCCAACCTGAATTCGAGATTTATTTTGGCACGAGTTGCAACCTCCCCACCTTGGGTAATCCTCGCAATGCAATGATGGCCAGGTTGTGCAAGGTATACCTTGCTTGGGTGTTGCGCACTGCGGACAAGCCGAATTGGGGCTGGATTGCCACTGTCGGTGCAAGTGTACCTTTTCTTGATAGTTGGTGCACTGCTAACAAGCTGAAGAGGAGGCGGACTGGTGATGGCGGCGCGAGGTGTATACCCTTTCTTGCATGTTCGCCCACTGCTCGCAAGCTAGAGAGGGGCTAAGTTGCCGACGGCAGCACAAGGTACACTCTCTCTTGCAGGTTGACTCATTGCGTACAGGCCAAGTAGGGGGCAGGTTGCCGATGGCAGCACAAGGTGTACCCTTTCTTGCAGGTTGGCTCACTACCTACAAGCCGAGTCGGGGGCAGGTTGCCGAACGCAGCACAAGGTGTACCTTTTCTTGCAGGTGGGCTCACTACCTGCAAGCCGAGTAGGGGGCAGGTTGCCGATGGCAGCGCAAGGTGTACCCTTTCTTGCAGGTTGGCTCACTACCTACAAGCCGAGTCGGGGGCAGGTTGCCGAACGCAGCACAAGGTGTACCTTTTCTTGCAGGTGGGCTCACTACCTGCAAGCCGAGTAGGGGGCAGGTTGCCGATGGCAGCACAAGGTGTACCCTCTCTTGCAGGCTGGCTCACTACTTACAGGCCGAATAGGGGGCAGGTTGCCGATGGTAGCGCACGGTGTACCCTCTCTTGGAAGTTGGTCTACTGCCTACAAGCCGGTAGCCTAGATACTTCGAGTCTTGTGGTAGCGGGTTCAATCCCCCCTGCCACTTGTGTTTTTCACATGTATTTCTCCATTTTTTTCTTCTGGTGCGGGCGTGAAACTCACTGGAATATTTCAACTAGAATTATACTTGTACAACATCGAATTTCCCCCGCACCACCAGCGAAGTCCGTCATTGAGATGATGCACAAGGTTAGCTCAAAAATATCCTCTCCCAACAATATATAACCTTTTACGTTTCGCCCCCAAAGCTGCATTGCTCGAAGGACTCACGACGCCCCCCTAGGGTTCGTAAAGTATCAATAATGAACAATAAAAACGGCGAAGAGGACAAGAGGCAGAAGCCACGTAGATCCCGAACGCCGTCGCACACGCAGTAAAGAAAACCCTCGACTCGCATCCCGCGCCAGCGAGAGCGACACATCGCAGCACTGTATGACTGTAAAGAAAACGGCAAGACATCATGCTTAACAGGAGTACTGCGGTACAGTATCTACGCTCTGGACACCACATAAAAACGCCCCCTCCCCCTTGCTAGGAATCGACTGCATGTGAATACACCCGGACAAGAAGAAAAGAGGCAGTAGCCACCCAGATCCCAAACGCCGTCGCAGAAGCAGTTAAGAAAACACGAGGCTCGCATCCCGCGCCAGCGAGAGCGACACATCACAGCATTGTAGGTAAGATTAAAAAAAAACAGCAGGACATGATAGCAAAGACAGGAGTACTGCCAAGACTGGTAAGACGTATCTACGCTCCGAGCACCACATGGAAACGCCCAATCCCCCCTTCGAGATTTCGTATCTATATGAATACACAATAACGGCGAAGAAGACAAGAGGCAGTAGCCACACAGATCCCAAACGCCGTCGAAAACACAGTTAAGAAAACACGTGGCTCGCATCCCGCTTCAGCGAGGGCGACATAGCACAGCATTGTTCGATTCAAAATAACATATTCATACATCATTCCTAACGGGAGTACTGCGGAGACCGCGGTAAACGACGTATGTACGCTCGGAGGACCACATCAAAAGTGCCCCCCCACCCCACCCCTGCATGCACAACTGTTGGGTACGCCCCCCTTCTTGCAGGTAGGGTTCGTATGAATGAACAACAACGGCGAGGAACACAAGAGGCAGAGGCTACGGATCCCAAACGCCGTCGCAAATGCTATGGAAATACACGACTCTCATCCCGCGCCAGCGAGAGCGACAAACCTATCACAGCATTGTGTTATTCAAATGAAACTTAAAGGGGAGTCAAACGTTTCTCTGCCTCCTCCTTTAAGGCTTCGTGCAGTTGTAGACGTAACCCGGGCCACGCGTTGCACGACGAAGCAGCGGAGGTCCGGGCGACTGGACCTGGAGGTTAACGACCGGAAGCGAAATTTGATTCAAGTGTCAGGCAAAGGCGGGTAGTGGAAAACGACGGAGCGATCTACGCAAGTCTGTAGAAATGAAGAGGGGCTAGGTAATCTTGTAATAACAATTCCCGAGGGCGAATAGGCACCCTGTAATGGGGGAGAGAGTGTGAGGGGCACCGCGTGCAAGACAAAATGTACGGAAAAACACACCCAACCACCCAACGTCATCGCAGGCAGGGGGAGGAAAGGGGCGCGTTTCAAAGCGGGTGCGAAACATATACCAGGCCGAAACACACCTTGCCACACAGCTTAGGGTTCCACCGAGGATTCGGACTCCGCGTCGTCACGATCACCACCCCTGTTCTGGCCCGGAGATGAAGAACCATCCCCGCCCCCGTCTTTGCCGGTCCCTCCACGCCAGTCTTCACCCCCGCCTTCGCCCCCGTCCTTCCGCTCCCGTTTTCCTGGGACCCTCTGCCCCCGTTCTCCTGGGACCCTCCGCCCCCGTTTTCCTGGGACCCTCTGCGCCCGTTCCCCTGGGACCCTCCGCCCTCTCCCTCGGCGGACCCTCCGCCCTCTCCCTTGTCCTCGAATAGGTATGGCTTGAGGTAGCGCCTCGCATCCTCCGCACTTCGAATGCTGTCGGGCTCGGGGATGTCGCCGAGGTATTCCTCACCGAATTCCACGAACTTGCCCCAGAAGCCGAGATAAGAAAAAACGATTATACCGCCAGTTTATGAACGTGCGGGAGGTCCATCACTCAGAAACCTCCCGTCAACCAAATGCGTCTCGANGCTTGGCCAAGAAGCTGAGATAAGAAACAACGATTAGACCGCCAGTTTATGAACGTGCGGGAGTTTCATCACTCAAAACCTTCCGTCAACCAAATGCGTCTCGACTCATGCCTCGGAGCGGTTACAGGGCCCCCTGAACCTGCCGCGAAATAATGAACACTTGAGCGGGAGACAAGCCACAGAAAAAGAAACTATCGGTAAAAACTTTGGGGCAGACCTTGCAGGACCGCTTTTGTGCCAGACAAATATACTTACGAACGCCGCGGGAGACAGGGATGGGTTGAAGCATACGCCAGTGTCATAGAGTTACAGTCAGCTTATCGAAACAATAGCAACATACGTTTCGCGGATGACATGGTACTTGTCGCCGCCGCTGTGCTTTCCACCAAAGGCCTTCTCCAGGAATTCTTTGACCACGGGGAAGGTGCGGTACTTGTCGGGGTCGCTCTTGTTTGACGTTTTGTGGCCTGGCGTTAGCTTCCTCGCGTTGATTACATCCCTCCAGACGTACAGCTCCATCTCCTGCAGAGCTACCTCCATAGTCGACTGCAGAATCTTCAAAAGACGATCAGTCCATGTCGCCGCGTTGGGGGGGGAGAGGGGGGCGTCGTGGTGCTTAGCGGGAAATACGCTAAATTGTTGGATGCACCAGAGTAAATTTAGGAGTTGGTGAGCTGGAAACGCGCAGGGATACAAAAAGGGGCGGAGCGAACATGGACAGCAGCAGTTATCACGACGTGATGGCACACGCGGGTATTAGACCAAATGCGCCAAATACCACGGGAGCTAGCTTAAGGGTCAGAGAAGTGGTACAATAGCGCGAAATGGCGGAGAGCAAAACGGTTCAATATACTAATGAAATGGTGATGCACATCGTATGCAGCTTCGCAATGACGCTTTGGATTGCTGCACTCTAGGCCCGCTCGATAAGCGCTTCCGATAAGGACACAGTCACAACCCAACAGACGTCGCGCGCATCAACATTAGTCTTCATCGGTCTACACATACACTGCAAGGGATACCGTATATGACACAAGATAACAAACCCCCTGAACCGATTTTCGAAGTTCGATTACTCCACGACGAAAAGGATGCATAAACGAAACGATACATTTTCGAAAAGCTCTCGACAAGATGGTTTCAACGCCGCCGTTTCCGGCGCTATGACTGTTCCTTCAGGTGAAAAATCGAGCTTCAAAAATTGGTCAAGGGGGTGTGTTATCTTGTGTCCTACACGGTAGTTGCATGCGCTCGACAGCAGGTGCAGCGTAAGACCTTTTGTCCTTTCGCTTCGGGCGGTAGGGGGGCACGAGATCAAGTTGCAACCCCTCATTGGTGACGTAAGAGCCTAGTCCGGCGAGCCCGGCGTGATCCGTCGAACCGTTGTAGGGATGCGAGGTCAACAACGGCATGCACGGCTATGAGCCCCCCCTGTATATTCAGAAGATGGGGCACCGTGGTTTCAAAAACCCTCTCGTTCATAATCCTACTGCCATGAGTCTGAGAGGCGGGGCAGGCAGTGCCAGGTTCCAAGGTGCGGAGCGAGGGCAACTGTACACCTCGTAGAAGGACATCGTCTCCATGGTCTCGTCCTTCGATACGGGAAAGCCGTGTTTTGCGGGGCCTAGGCCCTTTGAGAACATGGCGGTCCCGAGGCNGTAGGGGGGCACGAGATCAAGTTGCAACCCCTCATTGGTGACGTAAGAGCCTAGTCCGGCGAGCCCGGCGTGATCCGTCGAACCGTTGTAGGGATGCGAGGTCAACAACGGCATGCACGGCTATGAGCCCCCCCTGTATATTCAGAAGATGGGGCACCGTGGTTTCAAAAACCCTCTCGTTCATAATCCTACTGCCATGAGTCTGAGAGGCGGGGCAGGCAGTGCCAGGTTCCAAGGTGCGGAGCGAGGGCAACTGTACACCTCGTAGAAGGACATCGTCTTCATGGTCTCGTCCTTCGATACGGGAAAGCCGTGTTTTGCGGGGCCTAGGCCCTTTGAGAACATGGCGGTCCCGAGGCCGCGCATGGCGGCCTCCGGCTGTAGAGATACAGTGGGCGGAGGACTGGAAGTCATCAGGTGGTGAGAGGCAACTCATTCGGAGGTGGCGAAGGGGGTAGGTGGGGGTGGTCCACGGTAAGGTCGAGGCCGGGTGTAGGATATACAGTAATCGCCCGTGTCGTGCACACGGGGAGGAGATGCTTGTTGCGTTTCAGATGACCTCCGTGCTGTACACAATACCGAAGGGCAGGCGGGCGAGTCGTTTCGTCGGTTACACTACCCACAACGGAACTGCCATGATGGGAACCGGGAAAATGCAACAGACGCAGTGGAAAAACGAGCGAGCGTTACAGAGGGAAACGAGATCCTTGGTCCAATCCGGTCAACATAACAACCCCAAAAGTACGAAAGTGATCAAGAGAGCATTGCGGGCTTAACGAATGTTGGGTGACGTGCTTTTGCCGACTTTCTGTTATGCGCACATGTGCGGGGCTTACCGTAGCCTTGGAGCCCCGAAATTGGTTCATTGCCGGAAAATAGAATCAGCAAAGTGATGCCGGGCGTGACCTGATGCCCCACGACCAAAGAATCTTGAGACCGAACCAGACAGCCACATCAATATCTCCTCAACAATGGATAATCTCGAAGAAAACGCATACTCTGACCAAAAATAAACGGCGGAGGGGGGGCTCTACTTTTCGTGAACACGATCTCCACCGGGGCGAAGACGAGTTATCGTGGGGTGGGTGCGACACCGACAACTACATGACGACATCGGGCCCGACGCGACGGCGTATAAAACAATCCAAAAGCCATGACACCAAACCTCCCCACAACGAGACGAACCACCCTAGGTTTTTGGCATTCTCAAGTAGATCACTCCGCATTCCCAAATGGATCGGGCAACCTTAGTCCCATGAAGCTAGTTGAACGCGCTGTTCTCGTAATACAAGCAGGTTTCAAAGCGAAAACTGCCCGACCTGCATCCATGCACCCCACCTGCTTCTCCATCTGCGTAGTCATTGTGTCCGCGATGTAGGCTGACGTGAGCTCACGTCCTGGTGAGCCATCGTTCTCCGTGTAATCGTGGGTGACCTTCAGCATGGCCAACATGCTTGTGCGGAGCGCGGCCCGTGATACGCGCCACGTGGTCGACTTCATGGTCGCAATGAAGACGGCACCCTCCTCTGGAATCGAGGTGTCCGATCCCATACCGGACGGGTGGGTCCGAGTGCGAGGGGGATGGGTGGAGTTGGTGAGCGCAGTTGAAAGCTTACGGCCTGCTGCAGGAGGCGGTATGCTGTACGAGTCGGAGAGATGACACCGAAATACGAAAAATAACAAGAACGGCATGATTTAGTTGTGTCTCCGCTGTGCGATCTTAGCGACCCGAAAATAATCCAAGACTGGTCAATTTTGGACAAGTCATAAAGAAGTGCACACGATCCCCCTTGTCATGTGGCGACAGTCTCAGTGGAGCACCACTCATTCATGTACGTATGCGCGGCAAACGCGGTTCGCGCGGGGTTCCCTGGTGTTTTCATCTAGTGGTTGCCACACGTACCGTACACGACCGAAGTACACAACGTACNTTTCGGACAAGCCATAAAGAGGTGCACACGATCCCCCATTTCATGTGGCGACAGTCCCAGTGGAGCACCACTCATTCATGTACGTATGCGCGGCAAACGCGGTTCGCGCGGGGCTCCCTGGTGTTTTCATCTAGTGGTTGCCACACGTACCGTACACGACCGAAGTACACGACGTACGAGCGATACCTACCCCCGCGTTAGGTGGGGCGACGTCATGCACTGCTATTAATTGGAAACGCAAGGCCGAAACGACAGCAGGAGACAGCCTTGTACCGCATGAGCCACTACCAAGGATGGAAACTTGACTCTGTCGTCCTTGCCATGCCATAGCCACTTGTTGCAATAAAACCCACGACCACTCGCTGCATAGAACCTGCTACTAAGAGGCCTGCGTAATATGTAGGGAACACCGCTCGTCGCCTGCTTGCATCAACATGGGACCAGGGTGCGACAAAAGGCACGAGGAAAGGACGTTCAACAACACGGTCGAGGAGGTTTACCAGGTGGAGCTTGGCCAAAACGCGCAGGGCGGAAATCATGGCTCGGAACTTACTCGAGAGCTCGGTCTGGGTGATGGATCGTTCCGGGTCCCATTCACCCCACTAGTACCCAACCATCTTCAGCAGGCTGTGCTCACTGCAGTCGATCGTCGTCAGGCAGACGCCCTTGAAGTACGCCATGAACGGCAAAATGAGGTGGAAGGCGGCGCTTTTAAACGCGTCTTCTTGTTCTCTGGTTCAGCCTTCGCCTTGCCAATATCCGATTGGGAAGCAAACTGGAGCGAAAACATGCAAAAGCGGCAGGGCGTGAGGTGGGTGCATTGGCTTAGTAATCAATAGAAGTGGCATTGCTGAAAGCAGTTCACATCTGGACCAGGAGTGTACGCGAGCAAAATACAAGAGATACGTGAGCTCAGTGCATCGAAGAAGAGATATTTCCGCTGATGCTGTCCGATACTTTAATGTGTGTGCATGTCATCCGGGCTTAGGGAACCCCGAGAGGTGAGGCAGCATCTACGCGCGACCCCTGACCTTGCCTTCGGAAGCTTTTCAAGCACACCCCGAATATCCTTGTGGATCAGCCTTGAGTTGTGGAAAGGATACTTGATCGTTTACAGCAATGACATCTGTAGGCGCACGCTTGTGCATAATACAAACTCTTGGTCGCGGGTAACTCGAACAAAACTGTCAAATATTCCGTCGAGAAATATAAATCGAACGCGCAGGGATCACGAACTTCCAACCTGAGTGGCTTGTGTGTTTACAGTGATTCAATAAAAGGTTTGGAAATGAATATCCGACATCTACGTTCGAAAATACCCTCGTCCGACCACCTAGAGATGTACCCGTCTCATGGCCGTAAATTGGTTGTGGCTCCTTTCTCCGTCAAACGCTTCGGATTGGTTGGATGCTTTGACGTGTAGTCTCTCACCATCACGCCTTTGGCTTTGGCCAGGCGGCAAAGGACTGCCGAACGTAGCGCCGGGCACCACTCCATGACGTGCATGGCGTCTAACATGGCGTCGGCGGCCTTAGGGATAGAAGAGGCAACTGCTTGCTTCGATGTCGCCTTCCGCGAGTTTGACAACAAGCAGGCACGTCGGGGCAGGCACGCGGATGTCAGATGCGTGTGCTGTGGATGAAGGGGGGGAAGCCGTTTGACCTGCGTCCCACGCACGAAGTAAACCGCGGTACTTGCATGCTAGTTTATTTTGTAGGTCATACTTTCCCCGTCCGGTGGATAGTCTAAGCTCGAAGGAAGGGGGGCGAGAGACATGAAGCGGTCTCAAGTGTCAACGCAGTAGAGAAGGGAAAATGCGATAAAAAAGCTTTCTGTGTAACAGGATGGTAAAGATAAACCCTCGTAGTAGGCAGTCAGTGCCAGGTCATGGGTCAACAATCAATCGCGTCCTCTCACTGGGGAGAGTCTGTACAGTCCTGAGGGCCCAAGGCTGACTTGGCTCCAGTGTGGAAAGTGTTGCTGAAGCCAGTCAGCCAAACTTTAGCAGTGCTACTGCTGTATGCTATGTGTACGAAGTATGCACAGGAGCAGTTTTACGAACAAGGGACCCACGGCTTTGGGGATTGTGTACAGCAAGTCAGACGGGCCCAGGAGAGGCACACAACACGCAGGTATTACATAGCAGTACATGTCACAGCGTATCGCCTCCACAATCATGCTATGGACAGTAGACAAAGATTTCCGACGTCCTTTCGTTTCATGACCACGGCGCGGCAAACAGGCAATTTGAGAGCCGTGTCCCCAAAGAGTTCCCATTTGGGCTTACATCAGTACTGTGGAAGCCAGGATATTTGCATCTTCTAATAACTTACACACACATAAAGGGTGTCATAAACCTTTGACACACGATAATTCATCGCTCTGCTCTGGATCTTCACTCTGTGGGTTCTATGCTCCGACAGGAGTCGTGGTGGATCTTTAGGGTTGGTACCGAGAGCCAGGAAGGGTCTCGGCCAACGCCTACTCGCAACTCGCAACCTTACCCTAGCGTTGACCGAGCACGCTCGGTCACCGCTTGATATTCCTCGTCACATCTCAACAGAGGAAACTAGCCTGCCTCCGGTGGTGGGCATATTCCACCTCGCCATATTGGGACCTCAGCTCACATGGAGTTGAGGGTATTCATCGCACTATGCATATGAGGGAGAAGAGATAAGGATGAGACGCGGTGGAAACGTCGTCGAGGCGAAAGGGCGAAAGTCCGGCTGCTTGAAGGTCATCGCCCACCACGCAGAAGAGCACCAGGAACGAGGCTCTTGAGAATGCGTTGTAGGTGTAGAATGGAATGTGCGGCTGATACGCCATGCAAAAGGAAACCAATAACCAGGTACTTGTAGGTTGTGCACAGCTACATATGGTCGAAGTGGTCCTGTTGATCGCGTGAGAACCGGAATGTCGCGGAGCAGAGGCTTGTGCGGTAAAAAATACGTAGAGGAGGGTGGTGTCGGCGACTAAAATGTGGAGCCGTGCTTGCACCTCCCCCCCCCCCCCCCCCCC